>JAMKQA010010099.1:0-76650 GCA_024699735.1 Posidonia australis | reverse complement strand
GTGTTAAATCTATCATGATAAATGGAAATTGTATTAAGTTAATTCTTTATTTTTAACTAATTACGAAATAAACATTAAAAATCCTTAAATAAACATAAAAACATTATTGATTTTATAAAATTAGGAAAAGCCATCACGTCTATTGAGTACTATGAGATCAACCAACATCCACCATTTCCCAAGCAAGTTTGTAATTTCCCTGCTCTTTGTTGTTTTTCCTCAGAATTTTGGATTACTTGACTATTCCTTACTTTTGTAATATATTTTTGCCTCATATATCAACCTGTAATTTTTTTCCCCAAATCTAACTTTATTTCAATGATTCAGATCACTTTTAATTTACATGTTATATCTATGCCATTTAGTAAAAATAAGCATAGATTGGAAATTTTCTAATTTTTTTTTAAAAGTTGATTAGAATAAGTTTGAAGTTATAACAAGAGTTTGCGTTTAAGAGGTTGTATCTCAGGAAAAAAAAAACTGTCAGGCTATGGGCATAATAAATTATAAATTATTGATTTTATTTGAAAACATAAAAACATGTTATATCTAATTATAAAAACATAAATTATTAATTTACATGTTATATCTAATTTTCTTGTGTATCTCTTTTGCAACATAAATTATAAATTATAAAGTCAGGCTATGGACATAATAAAGTCTACTCGTTTTACCCAAAAAAAAACCTGTTGCGGACTCGCCGTGATGCAGAGATCGGCGTCGGCGAAGACTTGCGGACTCGGCGAGATGCAGGGATCGGCGTCGGCGAAGACTTGCGGACTCGACGAGATGCAGAGATCGACGTCGGCGAAGACTTGCGGACTCGGCAAGATGCAGAGATCGGTGTCGGCGAAGACTTGCGGACTCGGCGAGATGCAGAGATCGGCGTCGGCGAAGACACCTGGTTGCAGACGATGGGCTGGGGACGAAGGCCTCGAGGCAACTTGCGGAGCAGGCTGGAGGCTGCTGATTTTACAGAGCACGAGAGTGGCTGGAGCAGGCTGGAGCATGCAGATCACGGGTGTCCCTAGCTGTGATCATGGGAGTGGGAGTTTTGTCGACTTGCAGGGAAGGGGTATCCAGCCCGTCGTCCGACATGAGTAAAAATCCACCGACATGTCGTCCGACATCAGGTAAGTCGCGACATACATGCCAATATCGTTTCCCTACCTATACAAACCGATACGTGTTGGCGAAATTTCGCCGACACTGTCCGACATTTGGTTCCATGTACAGGGGTCATCGACGCATGTCCAGTTGTTGGTGATGCCCAAGTGCCCCCTTCTCTGTCTGAAAGGGCAGTCCAACGCTTCTTATGTGGTATCTTAGTGGTTTTAGCTAATCTTAAGCCTATTCAAGCCTCTGGTCTTCGTTAGTAGTGGATACGTCACATCCACTAGTCTTGGTGAGCAATCTGGTTCACTGTTTTTCATTTTCAGATCGTGTTTTTGGCTATTTTTCATAAAAAAAATTCAGTCAAAATGGTCTCAAGGGATTCCTTTGTTAAGAATATGGGTGGTACCTCTGAGAAACTCTATGGACCTAACTATTTTCTAAGGTCACAAAGCTTCGAAACATTCGTTTTGACCTATAGGAAGTTGAAGCACCTTATTCATCCTCCTTTAAACGAAAAATTAGATTTGTATGAGGATTGGTTAGCCGATGATGCAATAGTTATCACCTAGATGGCAAATAATATAGAGTCTTCAGTTGCATGAGGCATTATCTTGTTACGACCTGCGAAGAAGATCTGGGACACACTTGATCTTACTTATGGCTATAAAAAGAACATATCTCGAGTCTGTGAGATATATAAGTAGATATTCACTCTCCGTCAGGGAGACCAGTCAATTCAGCAGCACTTCACTGCACTCCGTGTATTACTAAACGAGCTAGATGTGTATAAGCCCTTGACAGTAAACATCATGAGACTGTGCCAATATAGAAAGGAGTTAGCTATGGTCACCTATTTCTTTGGCCTGAATCCTGACATCAGATCTCAGTTCAGGGTCAGGTTTAGGGAGTTGATAGTGTTCTAAATCTATAGACGATCTTGGAAAAGGTCCTCCGAGTTTCTACAGCCTTAACTCCTATAGTGTTGGAACCATCAGTTATGGCAGTCACTCAAGGTGAAGGTCGTGGTTGAGGAAAGACAGGTGGACGTCCACGATGCACACATTGCAGTCGACTGGGGCATAGGATCAATAAGTGTTGGGATATTATTGGTCAGCCACAAACAACACATGTTACTACAGAGTCGTCCACTGCTGCAGCTACTACTGAGGAGCAGACCTTCATAGTATCACAGGCAAATTACGAGAGGCTCCAGTAGTTAAAGGTCACAAATTCTACTACCACGACTACACATGCCTGCTCCTCAAGTACTAGTGCCTTCCTTACGTCCAAGGATCCATCCTGGATCATTGATTCTAGTGCCTCTTCACACATGTCTAGTACATGCAATTTGTTTACTTAGTTATCCCAGTTATCTAATTTTCAGATTGTCGCGATTGCTGATGGCCAAACCTGTCACAATTGTAACTTGAGAAAGTCTTTTTTGTGTTTGATTCCTCTGTTAATTTATTGTCCATTAGCGTCATTACAAAACAATTATATTGTTGTGTGACATTCTTTCCTTTTCATTGTACCTTTCAAGAATTACAGATGGAGAGGAGGATTGGTTTGAGCCGTGAGCGAGGAAATGAAGTATACCTCCTGGTTCGTGATGAGATACCTCAAGGATTAACCTCTGTAGTATCTACTTCTGAGTTCTCTTCTTTATGGCATTATCGTCTGGGACATCCATCTCATCAGAAATTTCAGTAGGCATTAATTTGGCGGTCAATTTCACGGTTTCATTGTGAGTCTTGTCAGTTAAGGAAGCACCATCGTGCTTCATTTAAAAAGTTATCTCTTGTGTCTAGTACTACTGCATTTGAGTTAGTTCATTGTGATGTATAAGGTCCAGAGTCCAATCTATGTCAGGTCATAAGTATTATATAGTCTTTGTGGATGATTTTTTCAAAGCATCCTAGGTTTATTTGCTTAAAGATCGAAGTCATGTTTATGATGTACTAAGGAATTTTTTGAATGAAATAAAGAATCATTTTAACGTCACTCCAAATTTTTTACGTATTGACATCAGACTTGAGTTTCTTCAGTCCAAGTTTACCTCTTTGTGTACTTCAATGGGTATTATACATCAGACGTTTTGTCCTCACACCTCGTAGCAAAATGAGTTAGTAGAACATAAGCATAGACATATCCTAGATGTCACACGCACCCTTATGATCCACATGCATGTCCCCAAGCAGTTGTGGTCTGATGCCGTGCTTACAGCTACTTCTCTTATAAACAGGATGCCTTCTGCACCTTTAGGGGGTGAGGTCCCATTCCGTTGCCTAAAACCTGAGTCCACCCTATTTAATTTAACTCTCAGAGTTTTTGGATGTGTGGCTTTTGTCCAAGACCTTTCCCTTGATCTAGACAAATTGTCCCCACGCTTAATGAAATGTGTTTTTGTTGGATATTCGAGGACTCAAAGGAGGTATCGATGATTTCATTCTTCAACTGGGCGATATTATACATCTACTAATGTTAACTTTTTTGAGTCAAAGTCTTACTATAGCGTCTCTCCACCATCCAGTGTGTTTGTTCTCATTTCTTCTGTTGTTGAGTTGCAGGATACAAACATTCAGGAAGAACCACCATTACCATCAACGGTTACTCATTCCTTGTAGGTGTATCATCAATTGTAGCATACTCTAGTGCCTCCCACTATCGAACTATCCTCCTTTACAGATACAAATCCGTCCACCAATTCCTCAGACCTGCCCATTACCCTTTGGAAAGGCACCTGGTCCTGTACTGTCTATCATATTTCTTATTTTATCTCCTATGATACTTTTCACTCTTGTTTTTGCAACTTTGCATTGTCTCTTGTTTTTCAGTCCATCCACAGGACTTATCAGGAGACACTTTTCCTTCCTCATTAGAAGGCTATCATGAATAAGGAGATAGCTACACTCAGTAGTCGTGGTACATGGGAGTTAGTGGCCCGCATTACTGGGGCTATAGCGGTCACCTGTAAATGAGTTGATACTATTAAGTACATAGCAGATGGCAGCATTGATAGATACAAAGCCAGACTGATGACTAGAGGCTTCACTCAGACTTATGTGATTGATTATAAGGAAACTTTCTCTCCGGTTGCTCGTCACAACTCCATCAGGTCCTCTCACTTGCTCTCAA
This sequence comes from Posidonia australis, assembly GCA_024699735.1. NCBI lineage: Eukaryota > Viridiplantae > Streptophyta > Magnoliopsida > Alismatales > Posidoniaceae > Posidonia > Posidonia australis. The sequence continues at coordinate 72,399 of JAMKQA010010099.1, read as the reverse complement.
TTATTCGTGAGAACTGTGTCAATTGGATGTAAAAAAATGCCTTTCTATATGGAGATTTGACTAAGTCTATTTTGATGGAGTAACCTCTAAGGTACGTTGTTCAAGAGGAGGATTGTGTGTATAGACTCAAAAAGGTAATCTATGGTCTGAAGCAAAGTCCCAGAGCATGGTTTGACAAGTTTAGTCAGGTGGTGCTTGCTGGTGATTTTCAAAGACATGTAGTGGACCATTCAGTATTCTACAGACAGTGGATGTGTTATTCTAGTTGTGTATGTGGATGACATATTAGTTATAGGTAGTGATGTGCAGGACAATACAGAGATAAAAATTTATCTTCATAGTCATTTTGTGACAAAAGACATGGGGAAACCTCGTTACTTTCTTGGGATTGAGTTTGCCTATGGATATGGTAAGATGACACTATTACAGAGGAAATATGTGTTGGATCTCTTATAGGAGATAGGTCTTTCAAGATGCAAACTAGTAAGCACTCTTATTGAACAAACACCAGTCTTTTGGAATAGTAGTTCAGAGTTGTTAGAGGATCCTGGTCAACATAGAAGACTAATTGGGAAACTCATCTATCTGACTGTAATCTGGCCTGATATTTCATATGCAGTCAGCCTCCTGAGTCAGTTCATGCATGAGCCTAGGAGAGTAGACTGGTCAGGAGCTCTTCGTGTTCTGTCCTATGTGAAAGGGACTCCAGAGAAAGGTCTAATTTGCAGGAAGATTGACCACATTAGAATTGTGGCATACTCAGACTTAGGATATGTAGGTGATAGAGGAGACAGAAAATCCACATCTGGTTTCTGCACCTATGTAGGAGGCAATCTAGTCACCTGACGTAGTAAAAGCAAAATGTGGTTTCGAGGTCCAGTGCAGAGGTAGAATACAGATCCATGGCTTAGACAGCATGTGAGATGATGTGGGTGAAGTCATTGCTAGAGCAGCTTGGGTTTGGTGTTAAAGTGCCTATGTCTATGAGATGTGATAATTAAGCTACTATCTCTATTGCAAACAATCCTACATTTCATAAAAGAACAAAGCACATCGAGATTGACTGCTATTTTTGTAAGAGGAGTCATCTCGACTCATTACACACAATCTTCAGAGCAATTAGCAGATATATTTACAAAAGACCTTAATATCAGGTTGTTTGAGTCTCTATGTGACAAGTTGAACATGGTTGGTATGTATATTCCACTTTGAGGAGGAGTGTTAGAGTCAATTGTAGTGTGTGTTATTACTCCTTTGAGTCTAAATGAGTTATTGGATATCCATTTACTGTGATGATATATAACCTCCCTATAAATATTTAATTTCACATGCTCAATAGATTTGATTATTCTCTCCCAAATATTCTATTGCTACAATTAGATATACTCATTCCAGCTTGAGGGGGAGTGTTTGAGTACATATTATTGAGTCTTAGTGAGTAAATGGATCCTTGTGTTATTTGGATCCTATTATTTAATACCTCACTATATATATGTAATCTCTTTTCTCTATGAATAATATACTCTTCTTTTCCCTAAATAACATAGCCATTTGTGGTCAAAATGGACTTAAATGCAATTTATTATTTTTTTGGAAAAACTAGGGATGTAAATATATTTTAAAGAAAAATAGGGACCTAAATATAATTTTTGTAGGAAAATAGATCCTTATATGCAAATAAAGTAAGTTCGGGGTTCAAAGTGTAAAAAATCCAGCAGCCATTGCTGCACTTGAGAACACTAAAAGATTCATTATTGAACCTAACAACTACCTTACTTCAAATCAAAAAAATAGTCTTTATTGGACCAAACGCCTACCTTACCTTTTTTTTTTGTAAACCACTATTGGATCGGACCATGCCATGCCTGGGCATGATCGTGCTTGGGCTAGGCGTTTGGGCATCAATTGTGCTCATGCTGGGCATTAGGCTTGGGACCGAGGCCCAGCATGGCCCATGGATTCATGTCATGCTGAGCGTGGCCCACTTCAGGCCCAGCCCAATTAAGTTCTCTAGCAAAACTCAGATTATTTTCCTTGTTTTTGTGGGAGAGATTATCATATATTTGAAGTGATTGATACTATTTAATCTGCATTTTCAAAGTTATGAATATTATGAATTTTTATTTACTTTTCCAAATCAGCACTTTTACTAATGTATTCATTTCTTCATCTCTATGCAGGTAAGTCCACGATATTAAGATTGCTGTACAGATTTTTTGATTCTGATTCTGGACTTGTAAGTAATTCATTCGTCTCCATCAGAAAACCTTTTTTATTAGCAAATTGTGACATATTGTGTTGTAGCTTTCAACTAGATGACTATTGGGGGGATAAGGGTACATTGATTATCATGCCCGATGTGGTCATTGCCTCCTCTCTTAGTCTTTGTTAGATGAGAATAGGTGAAAACCATATGACAAGCTAATGGTGGCAATGCGGCACAGCAGCAGTAAGGTCATGTATGGCAATGGAGGGGAGTGGTATCAAAAGAATGAATTTCGGACATGTTGTGATTTTCTTTGAAATTTTGCATTGCCTTCTGAAAAAACCCAATATATGTTGGCATCAATAGGTGAAGATTGGAATGATGCTTTGTGTCATCAAGATTTATAATAATTAGACTATAAGAGTGACAGTTGTTTCTTATTGTTATCAAAACAAATCTGGGAAATTTATTTTATGTAGCTTACAGTGTCTCATCTTAAGGACCATAGGGTATTATTTGGTCAGTCTTGAACAATCAAACTCTACCAGTATTTTTGCCAAGGGGCTCCAAACTAAGATCCCGTTTGAAATCTCCTAAATGTAGAAATGAGATTCTGAATTTTTTCCAAAAGTTGACTTATCAGAGTTTTTGTAAAAGCTAGATTTTAGGTTACCTTCAAAAATCTTGTTTGACAAATAAAAATCCATTGATAAAAGTTAGATTCTAGTAGAAGTTAGATTCTACCAGAAGTTACAATACATATCTATCCTTTGTAAACCTTTCTCTTCTCTCTTTCTTCTTTTCTCAGTAATTTATCAAAAATAATAAGACTAACATTATAATCACATATCTTATTATCTAGTTTCTACCAGAAACTCCCTTAAACTAACTTTTAGAAAATCATAAATTTACACATGATTTCCCTCATCAGCACAGTTTCTGTGAGAAGTGGGAAGAATTAGACCCTATTTGAAACTTTTTTTGTGGTTTTTTATGGTTTGTTAAAAGTTAACCACCCAAAAGTCATTCAAAAGCAGTTCCAAACGGAACTTAAATGGTTTAAATCTCATCTGATCATTAGTCACTAAGAAGTTAGGGCTATCCCTACTTCTAGAAAAAGATTGAGCAATAAGGTGGTCATGCATCATATCAATCAATCCTACTGTTGTTATTGTGCCACCAATGAGATCATTTTGACTTCATCAATATGCAGACCCATCTGGTGAACTCTATATATAAATAGCTTGTTTCTTAGGGTAGCTGTTTTTGCCAAAAAAATGTAGGTACATATAAGTGATGCTTCAATGTCTCTCAAAAGGGAGGAGTAAATAGTCTGGTAATCATTCAGCTGGACCTACAGTCTGAGATAGACTTGGATCTTGTAGCTATGGTGTCAAATTTCAATGGGTGTTGACGAAATTTCATCAACACATGTCAGAAACGCAACTTCCCAACACAATATTCAACTATAATTTGAGAAATACCCCTTGTCGGGCTATATTGGTGCCATGTTTATTTCAATCCATGTTAGTACCATGTCAGTAGTATGTTGGTTAATGTCAGTGGAAATATTGTAAAAACTCTTTATTTTGTGACTTCAAATATGTCTTAATAACTTACAAATCTTCTCTTGTTTCAGCACTCTATTTATATTAACAACTTACATTATGATATTTAAGAGTATTAATATATGAATTCTATTTACTAATTCGTCAACCTTTTTTATATTTCATAATACCTTATTCTGTATATACATTATATTTTTTTATTATATGTTTAAACTACAAATTTAAAGACAAAGTGATGTGTATTGTTGCTCATTTTAACATATCATAGAGTTTCAAATTGAAAATCAAAGTTTTTAGTGGACTTCCGTGTTTTACCATGTTTCTTATTTTGGAAACATATTTTTCTATTTTGGAAAAATATTAGCCACCAATGTTCAACACACTTCCTGGTTTGAAAGGAGCAAAGTCTGATACAAAATTGATATTTAGAATCATGCTTGTAGCTATACAGTATGGCTTAGATATCTCACAAGTTATTTTTCTTAGATGGACCGATAAAATGTTCTTCTTGTCTTCTTACCCTACTTGTTGAGTGGTTTGAATGCTTTGCTTACTCTCACTGTATTAGTACCTCATTGTATATATGTATATTATTACTGTCTCTGACCGTCATTTTTGCAGATAAACATAGATGGTCAGAATATACAAGATGTTACCATGGAGAGCCTTCAGAAGTGCATTGGTGTTGTACCTCAGGATACTGTGAGTTCTAACTCAAGTAGAATATCTAGAATTATATTCTTTTGTTTTCCACAGCAATTAGGGAAATTATATCTCTCAGTGAAATCTGTTTCCAAGCAATCACTCAAGTCCTTGACTTTCTTCTTTAGACAGGCCTCAAGTGGTATTTTGAGGCAGTCGGCAGTGCCAGTTCGAGTGAAAAGGAAAAAAATTATTTCTTGACTAGCAATGGAAAGATGCATATATGATGTAAATAAGCTAGTAACATAACACGATGATGTGAATTTACTAATGACATGTAAGATGTGAAGTGGAAGAGAGAAAAAAGATCTATTATCTCAGATTCCATGTTACATATTTATAAGGTTGAATGTAAATAGATATCCAATTATCCTAATACAAATTAGTCTATATAACCTCCTAATAGTATTTAACTCTTAACATTCCCCTTCAAGCTCGAGCATTTATATAAATCATGCCTAGTTTAGTACAAAAAGATTCATATAGTCTAACATTCAACCCTTCAGTGAAGATGCCTATAAGTTGATCAGAGGATTTCTTATTAGGAGTAAAAATTATCCCTTACATCACCATATCTCGCATATAATGACAATCCATCTCAATATGCTTAGTACGTTCACGGAAGGTTGGATTATTAACAATGTGAATAGCTGTCTAATTATTTCAATACATTTTCATGGACACATTAATAGAGAAATCTAACTCTGTTAAAAAGGAGTGAAGTCACACCATTTCACAAGCAGTTTGTGCCATATATCGATATTTAACCTCAACATTGGATCTAGAAACAACACTCAGCTTCTTACTATACCATGTAATCAGATTTCCTCCAACGTATGTGCAGATCTAGAAGTAGACTTCCGATCTTTCCTATCTCCTACATACCTAGAGTTTAAATACCCTTCAATGTGTAGATGATTGTTTTTTTTTGTAAATCAATCCTTGACCAAAAGCCTTTTTAATGTAAGATAGTACTTGCAAGGTTCTCGAGTAGTGTATTGTTCTTGGCTCTTGCATAAAGGGACTGAGTACTCCAATAGTGTATGCAACATTTAGACGTATAACAATCAGAGATAGGTTTTTCTATCAAACGCTTGTACTTGCCAATGTCTTCCAATAGAGACAATGAGTTATCCCAAAAATCCAAACTCTGATAAGGTGAAGTGCTCTAGAGTTTGCACCCAAGCAGACCTGTCTCTTGTAAAGGATCCTATCTCTAGCGTAAGCAAACTTAATACCCAAGAAATACTTGGGTTTGCCTATGTAATGTCTTCAATTCTCATAATAATTTAAAATAAATTAAATTATAGGAAATTAAAAATTAAACAGTAATATCAACAATTAGGAACCAACGTGTGTAGCTACAAAACTCCGGACTATGTGCACTATGCTAAAATCCATCTACCTGCCTGCACCAGTAACCCAAAACCACGAAGAATAGGCATGAGTGACAAAAGTTACCTAGCACGCATCCCACGAAAAACAACGGAAAACAAATCTATATTAATATTTCCTTTAAAATCATTTCGCAAATCTTCTCACCAAAACCATCAAGACTGACAAATCAGGCTTAACAGGTTGAAAACCATAACAAACGCAAGCCCACACCTGTTAAAATAACAAATAGGGTTCTACCAGTCCAAAACCACAAACAAGGTTCTCAATGACCAAAACCACACATAGTGAGTCGAGAAGTCCAGTGTCAGGCAACCAACTTTGGTTACAAGCAGTCACCGAAGTACACTGCAATACTATGGTGAAGCCATCCTATGCAGGAGCGATCACCGTCCTGCAAATCTCTCACTTGTAGAATCCTCATAAAGTCAATCCTTCTCTGGGAAGGTAGTCCTGTTTCTCAGGACGCTACCAACTACAAGGCACATGTCCCAATGGCACTAACCACTACAAGATACGCTTCCTCACGACGTCCTCCTCATAGTGTTCTGGAGGGAGTCTCATACCTTTACCTCCAACAACATCCGAGTCTCAATGCTCACAGCAACAGCAGGAGTATCATACTTCCCTGTCATGTCACAAAACACCTCAATCCGCGGACCTCAACCTTGGTCCTACGAACGACAGTCAAGGAGTATCTTACCTCCAAGACTTGGTGAGCACTCATCTTAATCTCTTAGCCCCCGACCTTAACTAGGGAGACGTGTCGAACCATCCAGGAATGTCGTCACATTCCCTGGTCTAGACGACACGATCCTATGGTGTCGGCTTACAAACAGAAAATCAGGAAAAAATCATTTTTCAAAATGAACCAACTCATCTATTTGAAAATCATTTTCAAATCATTTTATATCTTGGAGAAATTCTTCCAAAATCTCCACAAAATCGGTGTATCAGGTGTCCCGTAAAACTACCCTTGATGACTCATAATTTCATTTTAAATGGGTAAAACAAACTAATCCAGAAAATCCTCGGAAACCACTTTTTACAAAAGTATTTGGATTTTGATTCGACATATCGAAAAAGGGACTCGGTATATCGAAAGCCACTGGTTCAAAAGTCCAACCAAAATTGGTCGACCGAAATGGATGCTTGAATGGCGGGCTGAAAAATCGAACCAATCGACCAAAAATCCCTGATTTGGTAGACCAAATAAATTCGATCGACTGAACTGGAAGGCATCAATCAACACTCATGGCTTAAAACAACAGATTGAAGGAATTCAATCAATCGAATTTTAACTAGAGGATCAAAACTGACAGAAAAATGACACACTCAAGAAGGTTTGGTATGTCGTTTTTTGCGAAATCAGAAAACGACCCAAACCTACTATCCGACTCTTCTCCTAAACTGGAGTAAGGAGAGAATTTTCCAAACAACCACGATAACATCTACATAAAACATATGTTGTAGATCCTTGAGTATACTGAAAATTCATACAATCAAAACCAAAATCAATTCATCATGTAAGGAGAAATAAATTCGAGAAGCCACAGGGATCGTAAATGACCTAAAACCACACAACGCCATTAATGGCCATAAATACTACCATAAATCATCATAAATTCACAATAATTTCTAGGAATGTAAAGTTACTTAGATTTCATGCATTTCTATCATTTTCATGCTCTCTACAACACAAGGATGAGGTGCGTACATGAAAACGCACTACAACGACCAACCACCAGCGACTCTAGGCGTCTACAGCCACTCCATGACCTCAGGAACACCGCATTGGAGCTTCACGCACCATTGCACGCTGCCGTTCACTCTCGGGCACACTAAAGAAGGAAGGAGCAGGGGAGATAGAGGGAGAGGAAGAGATGGCGAGGGAGGAGAGTGAAGGTGAGAGGGAAGGGAAGTGAGTGGGAGGTGGAGGGAAAGGGTGTGCCGTCTCCGGAGAGAAGGAGGGAGAAGAGGCGCTGGCATATGTAGGAAAGGAAGGAGAAGGGAGAAGGTTGGTGGAGGCTCGTGCATGGCTTGTGTTTATAAAGCATGCAGAAGAGACAGATGGTTACGAGGAATCAGCTAGTCAGCCATGTTCTCATCTGCCCGTTTTACCAAACCCAACACGAACAAACCACCGCCCCACCAACCGGTCTACAACCAAGGCCCACATATAGGCCCACACAAGGACTCACACATGGATCCACAAGTACAGTGCCATACGCATAGTGCCAACCACATACAGGAGCACACAAAAGAAAGTTGGCCCACAAGATCCAAGCTTAAAACCACAAATTCACACAAATAGACCTCGAAACAGTAACATCCGTTCAGACATAAATTCATTAAAAAGTAAATAATTACAAAATGAATTTACGGGTGTTACAACCCATGTCTTTGGTGATAAAGTATGTCTTTAAATAGCTCTTTGTCCTCTGGATTCCTATAATTTTACTACCAATGATTAGAATGTCATCCACATATGTTACAAGAATCGAACACTCACTTTCCGTGCGTCTGTAGAAGACAAAGTGGTCAACAGTACAACGTCGAAAACTACAATCTACAACAATGCTATTGAATTTTTCAAATCAGGCACGCACTCTGCTTAGAGCCATAGATTGTTTTCTTGAGTAGACAGACCTATTCCTCTCCTGAGCAGCATACCCAAGGAATTATTCCATATGTATCTGTCCTATAAGATCACCATATAGGAAAGTATTCTTCACATCTAACTGATTAAGCTCCTAGGAGTGATTCATGGCAACTAAAAGAATGACCCTTATGGACTTCAATCTCGTCATTAAATAAAAAGTCTCAGCATAATCTATACGATACTCTTGTATAAAATCACGTGCTGCCAGAGGTGCTTTGTATCTGTCAACCATATCATCAGGCTTATATTTGATGATAAACACCCACCTACAAGTAACTATATTTGTATCTATTGGTTTAGGGATCAAATCCCATGTACCTCGAGACATTAAAGCCTACATCTTCTCATCTATAATTGCTTTTCACTGTGGTAATAAGATATCCTGTTGGTAGTTCCTGGGAAATGATTCAGAAGTAATGGACTATGCAAAAATACGGTAGGCAGAGTGAAGTCCATCATAGCTAGAAAATTGTGAAATAAGATAAATAGTAGAAGCACGTGTATCTTTCTTAGTGACAATTGATAAATAAAGATCTGTGGATGGCAGACTTATAGAAGGTGAAGAGGTAATAGCTATAGAGAGGCATTGTCGTCAATGATATACCTGTAATGGACGAGACGAGACGCCTTGTCTTGCACAATAGTGTTTTTAATATCATCAGTGTCACAAGACTATATAGGCACTGGTAAAGGAATACTCTCTCAAAGTAGGTCAATACTATCAAAGAATTGACTCTTAAAAAATGTAATATCTATCGACACAATATACTTTCTGATAGTAAAGATGAAACACCGATACTCTCGCTGTCCGACAAAGACACAACGAACAGACTGTGGAGCCACTTTATCCAGGTTTGGAGTTAAATCCTGAACAAATGCAACATAACCAAATACCCGTAGAGTAATAGGAAAAAGATCTCTATTAGGATGTAATCGTCGAAGTAGAACCTCTTCCCTAAGTGGGGTAGATGGCATAAGATTTATGAGATACAAAACTATGAGAATTGCATCTGTTGAGATGTTTCTCAATCATAATGAAACGCGCTACATCAAGAATATGTCGATGCTTACGTTCAGAACTTCAGTCTATTGAGATGCATGTGGATAAAAAGTTTGATGGATAACACCTAGAAAATCACAATAATTGTGAAGATTTATTTGAGTGAATTCTAAAGTATTGTCAGTACAAAGCATTTTGGGACACAGAGAATATTGATTTATTATTTTTGTAAAAAAAATTTGTTAAATTTTTTGTTAATTTCTGCAAAAAGTATCGCATCTTTTAACAAATAAACCCATGAAACTCAAGAAAAATTATCAATGAATACAATGTAATATCTATAACTAGACATTGATGATATTCTGGTAAGATCCCATACATCACAGTGAATCAACTCAAAATGACTTTGACTGCGAACTAGACGAAGACTATAAAAGGTAATACGATAATGCTTACCTAATTTACAAGATTCACACTGAAAAGGAGAAACAGAAATCCAAAGAAGTACCTGTTATATTTTTTTATGAAATGAATGACCTAAACAATGATGCCAAATAAGAAAAAGACCTACTGTGGAAACCAATGATGCAAGTCCTCGAGGTATCTCATCTTTGACCAACAAGTAAACTCGTTGGCCATGTTTACGTTCCAAACCAATCTTCTTCCCTATTTGTAAGTTCTGAAAGGTATATTGAAAAGGAACAAAGGTTACAAAACAAGGAAGTTCTTGGTAATAGCACTAATAAATAAAAAGTTAACTGGAAATTCAAGGACATAGAGAACTTTATCTAATGTTAGTGGAAACGTAACACAAATAATGCCTTGTTTAGAAATACAATAAGTCTTGTCATCAAACAGATCTAATATCAGGCAACTGAGATATACATAAGTAAAGGTTAAGATTACCTATTATGTGAGAAGATGCTCTTGAATCAATAATCCAAGAACTATCCTTAGAGACTAACAAACTAGAGGTACTTGAGGTGGAAACAATAGCATGTAATGTCATAACAATGGAAGACTGATACTCTCAGAACTAAAGGACTAAAGGAACTGAGCATACTCCTCCTGTGAAAATGTCATCGAAGGTATACCCGTAGCAAGAGTAATTGTAGGTGAAGTACTCTGTGTTTTAGTGGAAACCTGTGTCCAATCTGGTTTCCTAAATTTCCCCCAACAACGATCTGATCGATGATTTATACGGTCACAATGCTCACATGATCTGTGGCTTCTGCCATCTGTACGTCTACGGCTTCATCTTCAACCAAAACTGTGATTAGAATTACGACCACGACCTCAAATAACAGTCATGGCAAAGTGATCAGAAGAAGTAGCAAAAGTACCAGTGGAAATACGAAAGACTCGAGAAAAGGTAGTCTCCAAGCTCGGAGTCGAGTCTACACCAAGAATCAGGCCCCGAATATGAAATGAGAGTTCTAAGGTCAGATCAGAAAGATAAACTACAACAACTAGCTTCTCTTTGTACTTACGTATGGTGGCAATATCATATGTCAGGGGCTGATAAATGTTAAGTTCATCCAGAAGAGCCTTAGTGAAGCGAAGTGGTCTTGCACAGAATCGTCTCCCATTCGTAGAGAGAAGATTTACTCATATATCTTAAAAATACAAGAAATATTCTTTTCAGATTCATACATCTGTTTCAAAGTATCTTAGATTTTCTTTGTAGATCTTAAAAGCATTACTTTTCTAGCAACTATCAGTTTCATACTATTCACCATCCAAGAAAGAATAGTTGAGTCATCGACATACAAATCTTTATATGCGCTATCTTTTGCATTAGGAGGAAGTTGAGTAAGGTACTCGATCTTGTAGTGAATAGAAAGGTCTGTTAGGGTTGCTCTACCATCAGCAACCTAGCTATTGGATCCTACTACGATGTAGTCCATGAAAAAAATTGCGTAAGCTCTATCCTACTACTACTGAGGGTGGTTTCTTGTTGTCCACCTACTTTATCATCTTCAGGAGGTTCTTAGACCATTTTACAATATATTTGGGATTATTTTTTGCATCAATTTTGATCTAGACAGCATTATTCAGACTTTATTCTTTGCAAATCAGCATGACCTTGAGCGAATCACTTATTAAAAACCTAAGTGGGACCTTTGAAAAATTCAATGGAAAAAACTATTTGTTGTGGACACAACGTTTTGAGACATTCATTGCTACACACCGCAAGATCAAGTACCTTACTCAGCTTCCTCCTGATACAAAAGACAGTACCTGTGAAAATTGGTATGCCGATGACTCGACTATTGTATCCTGGATGGTAAATAGTATGGAATCGACTATTGCTCGAGGTATAATGATTCTACGATCTGCAAAGAAAATCTGGGATATCTAAAAGTAAATGTATGGATATGAGAAAAACATCTCTCGTATTTTTAAAGTATACAAGCAAATCTTCACACTGAAAATAGGAGACAGTTTAGTACAGAACCATTTTACTTTGTATCGAGCCTTTCTAGATGAGCTTGATCTATATCAACTACGATGCGTCGATATCATGAGAAGCTTGCTGTTGCAGCTTATCTTTCTAGTTTGACTTTGGAACTTTCATTTCAAATATAGGGTTAGATTCTTAGTACATATTTTACTTCTAGTCTTAAGAGCACATTTTCTCGAGTTCTTTGCATTTCCATCAGTACACTCACTTCCACTTTAGATCACTTTGTCATGGCTACTACTCGTGGTTGTAATTACAGTTCTAGTCACAGTTTTGATCAAGGAGAAGGCCATAGATGGATAGATGACAGAAGTCGCCCTCTATGTGAGCACTATAGTCGCACTAACCACTAATCAGATTGTTGTTGAGAAAAGTTTGGGAGGTCATATTGAACACAGGTCTCCACTAAGACACAGAGCGCACATGTAGCTACTCCTACTACTAGTGCGTCATCAGTGACACTTTCTCAAGATAAGTATGTTCAGTTCCTTCAATTTAGAAAGCACTAGTCTTCTACTACTATAGTATCACATGCCACTTCCTCCATGTAAGGTACCTCTGGTTTATTAGTTTCTAAGGATAATTCTTAGATTATAGATTCAAGAGCATCTTCTCACATGACAGGTAGTCTTGATCTTTATTCTCATATATCCCTGTATATCCCAGTCGTCAAACATTAGATCAGTTTCTATTGTCAATGGCAGGATTTATCGTGTTTCTGGACAAGGCATTATTTGTGCTACGTCTCAGTTAACATTAGACAAAGTTCTTTATGTTCTAGAATTTTCAGTTAACCTTTTATCCATTAGTGACATTACAAAATAACTCCATTGTTATGTAACCTTCTTCTCTTTTCACTGTATCTTTGAGGATCTGCAGACAGGAAAAAAGATTGTTTTGGGGCATAAGAAAGGCCAAAGAGTCTACCTGCTAGTCAAAAATGAGTTATTTAAAGGATTAGCGTCATTGACTTCTACAGCAGAACTATCACTCATCTGGCATTATCAATTGGATCATCTATCTTGTAAAAACTTACAGGTGGCACCTCTTTAGATATTTGTTTCTCCTTTTCAATATGAGCCATGTAAGTTAACACTATCGTGTTACCTTCCATAGCCTTCGTCTAGTTTGCAGTCAAAGTCCTTTTGAATTAATTCATTGTGATGTATGGAGTCTTATCAAAACACTTTCTTTGTTTGGTTATAGATATTATATTGTATTTATTGTTGATTTCTCTCAAGTGTCATGGGTCTATTTGTTGAAAGATAGAGTCAATGTCCTTAATACTATCGAATTTTTTTTTGTGGAAATGATAAATCAATATTTTGTTTGTCTCAAAATTCTTCGCGTTGATAATGCTTTGGAATATATTCGAATGCATTTTCAAAATTATTGTAAATCTCTAAGTGTTATACACCAAACTTCTTGTCTACATACATCTCAACAGAATAATGTCGCTGAACGTAAACATCGGCATATTCTTGAGGTCGTTTAGTCCATTATGCTTGAGATATATGTTCTCAAGTATCTATGGTCTAATACAATTCTTATCACTTTCTATCTCATCAACCGTATGTCATCTATCCTACTTAGGAGTTGAAGGAAGGAGATTCCATTTCGACGGCTATGTCCTAATGTAAAGATTTTTCACCCTACTTGAGGATTGAAGGAGGGAGATTCTACTTCGATGGCTATGTTCTAATGTAGAGATTTTTTCTCTTACTCCACGAGTGTTTGGTTGCAATACCTTTGTTGAGAATTTGACACCAAACGTGGATAAACTGGCTCCATGGTCTATTCACTTTGTGTTTCTTGGATACTCTCATATTCAACGAGTGTATTGGTGTTTCATCCTTAATATTAGAAAGCACATTGTCTTTGTAAATGTTATTTTTTTGAGACTCAGTGCTTCTTTGATAGTGAAGATTCTCCGTCTAAGAGTATTCCTTTATCCTCACTTGTAGAGTCTTGTGATACTAATGCCATTAGCACTACTACTATAGAAAAAGAGATGTTTTGTCCTTTACAGGTATATCGTCGACAACCACACTCTTCTCCAACCATTCCTTCTTCACCTTCTGTAGATTTGCCATCCATAGATCTTAATCTACCAATTACCATTCAGAAAAGTACACGTGCTTCTATTGTCCATCCTATTTCAAATTTTGTTAGTTATGATGAACTTCACCTTACTTTTTGTACCTTTGTATTGTTCATTACTTCTAAGTCACTTCCCAGGAACTACTAAGAGGCTATCTTACTACTACAGTGGAAGACAGCTATGGATGAAGAGATACAGGTTCTAATGTCTCGAGGTACATGGGAATTGGTTCCTAGGCCAGCAGGAACTAATCTTGTCACCTATAGATGGATATTTGCTATTAAATACAAGCTTAATGACATGGTAGATAGGTACAAAGTACGTCTAGTAGCATGTGACTTTACACAGGAGTATGGTGTTGACTACTCTAAAACTCTCTCTTATAACCAGACTAAATTCCATAAGGGTCATCCTTTCCATTGCAGTAAACCAATCTTGAGAGCTCAATCAGCTGGATGTGAACAATACCCTTAGGTATGTTGCTCAGGGAGAGAATCAGATTTGTTTCCTCAGGAAAGTAATCTATGACCTTAAACAAAGTCCACATACCTAGTTTGAGAAGTTCAACAGCATTGTTGTTACTTATGGTTTTCAACATTGTATTGTCGACTACTCTGTTTTCTATAACTAGATGGATAATGGTTGTGTACGTGGATGATTTCTGTTGACTGGTAGTGATATTACAGGCATTCAGAGGACAAAGAATTATTTACAGGAGTACTTTATCACAAAAGATATGGATAGACCTAAGTATTTCTTAGGTATTGAGTTTACTTATACTAGAGATAGGATGACATTGTCTCAAAAGAAATATGCATTAGATTTTTTATAGGAAATAGATTTCTTTTTGAAGGATGTTGGTAGATACAGGCGATTAATTGAGAAATTGATTTTATCTAATTGTCACACGCCTAGATATTACATACATTGTTGGTGTACTCGGTTAGTTTATACATGAGTCAAGAATAATACATTGGTTGGGAGCTTTACGAATGTTATCTTATATTAAGAAGGCTCTTGGTAAATGACTTATTTATAAAAAGAATGACCATCTGCACATTAAAACTGACTCAGACTCTAACTATGTAAGAGATAAAGAAGATCAAAAGTCTACTTCTGAATGTTATATTTATGTTTGAAGAAATTTGGTTACATAGTGCAATAAAAAACAGAATATTGTTTCTAGATCCAGTGTTAAATCTGAATATCGATCTATGGTACAGGTTACTTGTGAGATAATGTAGTTCTGTTTTTTCTTGACAGATTTAGATTTCTCTGTTAACGTATCCATGCCTATGTATTGTGACAATTAGGTTGCTATCTACATCGCTAACAATTCAACATTTCATAAGTACACCAAACATATAAATGTGGATTGTCATTGTATCTAAAATATGATGATGCAAGGAATTATCTCTACTCCTTATAGAAAGTCTTCTGACCAGTTTGTGGACATCTTCACTAGGGGACTAAGTACTAGGGTATATGAATATTTTTGTACCAAACTAGACATAATAGATATGTATGCTCCAGCTTGAGGGAGAGTGTTGGGCTTATTAGAATATTATATTGGTTAATGTAATAGGATAATTGGTTATCCATTTATATCCTACCTTATATAAATATGTAATATGTTGATCCAATGGATATAGAACTTTTTTCTCCTACTTTACGGTTACAAAGAACCTAAAAAGCACCGAAGGTTAGACCCTTGGTAATGATATCTGCATATTGATAAAAGGATGAAACATATAGAGTTGAGATGATACCTTTCATGACTGTCTTGTACATAATAATAGTCAACTTTAATATGCTTCATCTTCTCATGGAAAATAGGCTTACTTGTAATGAATATGGTTGTTTGGTTATCATGATACATAGGTATAGGTGTTTTCATTGGTACATGTAACTTTGTCAAAAGAGACTTAAGCCAAATTATTTCACAAGTGGTCTATGTCATGGATTTGTACTCGGTCTTTACATTGAATCTAGATACCATATTCTATTTCTTCTCTAAGTAACTAGATTCTCCCTAACATAGGTATAATAATCTCTGTCTCTTTTGTCTCCTGTATAACTAAAATCAAAGTAGGCTTCAGTTTTAAGATGTCTATGCTTTTAATAAATGAGACTTTTCCTTGTGTGCCCTTAATGTATATTAGTACATGTAGTGCACCTTTCTAGTGTATCACTGAGTTTCATGCATAAATTGACTAAGAAGTGTAACTACATATGAAATTTTTGGACAAGTAACAGTTAAGTAAATCAACTTCCCAATGAGCCTCTTATATTGTCCACAAATCAGGATTTTGATTAATAGGATTGTTTTCTAGTTTACAGGTCAAGAGTCGTATTTCTTGGAGTAAATTAAGAATATGTTTCCTCAGTGATGGCACCATCTAGTCTTTGCCATACGTGAATTTTATGCTAAGAAAGTATCTAGGCTTGTCCATATCCTTTGTATCAAAATGTTTCTTCAATTATTCCTTTGTCTTCATGTTTTCTATTGTGTCACTACTTATCAATAGTATATCAACATATACAGCTAGAACAACACTGCCATTGGTTCATCTCCTAATAACAACATAGAGTGATCAATTGTGCGTCTTTAAAAATCTTCTGCCATAACAATGTTACTAAACTTATCAAACCATGCCTTAGGACTCTTTTGAGACTGTAAATCGCCTTTCTAAGATGACTAACAGTATTCTCTTCCTAAGCAACAGAATCTAGAGGTTGCTCTATTAAAATGTGTTCTGTAAAATCACTATAAAGGAAGGTATTTTGACATCAAGTCAATACATTGTTTAAGATTGCTTTGTAGTAATGGAGAGTAAGACGCAAATGGAATTCAGTCATATCACAAGAAAGAAAGCCTCAACATAATTAACGCCAAATGTCTATGTGAATCTGCATGCCATCAGGCATTCTTTGTATGATTCACTGAATCATCCGATTTATACTTGATTGTGTAAACCCATCTACAGTCAGCAATTGAATCATTTATCAGATAAGGAACTGGAGCACATGTACCTCATAACCTCCACGCGTGCATTTCCTCCTTCATGGCAGTGTGCTACTCTGAAATGGTAATAGCATCTTTGTAGTTCCTGGATATAGATATAGAGAAGATAGACAAGGCAAACTCACGAAAGATGGGGTGAATATGATCATAACAAACAAAATGAACAATGAGATGAGAAGTAATGGATCACTTAACTTGGCGAAGAGCAATGAGAATATCTAAATCAGAGAGAGCTAGACCTACTGGTGTGGAAGAGGAATCAGTTGGTAATGAATATGGAGGAGCTTGTTGTATGCAATGAGAATAAACCTGTAATGGACGAGTAGAAGCTACAAGAGTATTATCAATGGCATTAGTAATGGAACCATCAATAGGAGCAAGGAGAGGTATTGTAGTAGGAGACTCATAGTGGGAAGATGGCTCAACTGTAGACTCACTAAAGGTAACATCAGTGGATATAATCTAACGCCGTTTAGTACAATTAAAACGACGATATTCCTTCTAGAATATCTCAAAAATATTTATTTAAGAGACCTAGACGATAGTTTGCCAAGTCAAAAAAATTTTGGACATAACAAACACATCCAAAAAGACAAGTAGATAAAACAAAGTGTCATAAAGACACAGACGACAAAACAGAACCACATCAAACAAAACAAAGGATGGCATCCTATTAATGAAGTAAGATGTTGTAAGAACGACATTAAATTAAAAAACTTTTGGAACATTCATTACATTCATTTGAATCATAAAAGTCAATGACATCTAAAATATGACGATGTTTCCTTCATCAATCCCATTTTGCGGGGATGTATGCGAACAAGTGGTTTGATACAAAACGCCTAAAAAGGTACAAAAATCCTAGATTTCACTTTGAATAAATTTCAATGCATTATCGGTATCAAATATCTTTGGAGACGTAGAAAATTAAGTTTTTATTTTATTAAAAAATTATTTGATTATATGTGGTTCATAAGCATGATGTTTCAATAAGTACACCTTAAACATCTAAGAATAATCATCAATGAATACAATGTAATATCGAAATTCAGAGATAAATGCAACACAAGGACCTGAAATATCGTAATGAATCAAATGAAAAGGACTATCACAGACAAGCCTAGATGGACGACGATAGGAAGTACGATGATACTACCTAAGTAACATGACTCATAATCAAAAGACTCAATTGACATCTACGATAAAGCCTGTTGAAACTTACGAAAAGAAGGATGGTCAAGTTGACAATGTCAAGTGAGAGACGACTCTTGCGCTGAAAGAGAAGATAGTAAAACCCCTGAGAATCATATCATGAATAAGTAGGTATAATTCACAATCCAAACCAACTCTCTTCCTCGACATCAAGTCCCAAAAAAAGTAGTGATATGGAAAAAAAAGTTACTGAACAAGACAAGTTTTTGGTAATAACACTAATGGACAACAAATCAACAAAAAATTAGGTATATAAAGAACGTTATCAAGAGAAAGAGATAAAGAGGCATGAACAACCCTTTCACCTATAACAACCTACCATTTGCAATAGAAACATAACGAATATCTAGTAAACGAGACAAATCATTGAAAATATCACAATTACCCGACATATGGGTGGATGTTCTAAAGTCTATAATCCAAGAATTGTCCTTAGACGTTACAGGGGCACTAGTACCGGTGATGGAGACATGAGTAGCGGTAGTGGACTGTTGGCCGGTCTGGAACTACAAAAATCATTCATATTTTGTACTTGAAACTACAACTATATCTAAGAAAGCCTCTATATCACCTGAATGTCATAGCATTATGCACCCATTCCTGTAAAAATTGGCACAAAAGAGGCAAAATTGGCACAAAAGAGGCACATACAGGGCAAAACACAAGCCCCACAGGGGGATATGCAGCCTATATAAGCATCCCTAACCAACAACAGAGATTGTAGGAGCCACTGAAAGGGAAAGGAAGAGCCAACAGAGAAGGGAGGAGCAGTCTTGGGTGGAGGGTGGGCTGGCGGCGGTTGAGAAGACCAGTGGGAGCACTGCTGTGGTGCACAAGAACTGTGGCATAGGAAAGAAAAAAAAGAAAACATGTGGTGTCAGGGAAAAAAAAGGGAAAAAGAAAGAGGGATTAGGGTTAGGCTCTTGATACCATGTTAGAATAGATAGAGAATAGAATTTGTGTTTTTTAGATAGAGAATACAATCTCCTATAAATAAAAGTACACATACTTAACCTACAAGTAACCTCATAAATGAATAACACATAGATACATGTAACATTCCATTTACTCTAACCTATATAGCTACTGATAACCTCTTGTCTCACTCAACAGAATACAATATCAAATAAAGTTAAGAACTTTGTTAAATTTATATTTCTCTGCATGATAATACACATGTTAATTTTTCTTATCTTTCTCTAACCAAACAACAGTAGTTATTCATATGAAAATAATATTAGTTGGGGAAAACGATGGGGCTTACTATTCTTTGTTCTACTAAAATCTGCAATCCCTGAAATAAGTCAATGCTCAACCTTGCGAAGGACTCAAGGCTAAGTCAAATGTTGAATACCTTCACTGGTGTCTTCTACACGAGCTTGAAGCAGCATGAGAAAAGTTGGTGTCTAAAAAATACTTCAACTACTAAGTACTTGATAGCCTGTTTTGGCTTTAAGTCAATAACCAGCTTTTGTTTTTTGCACTTTGACAGGTACTGTTTAATGACACTATATTTCACAATATACACTATGGGCATTTATCAGCAACAGAAGAACAGGTTAGCTAAAGAACCATCATTGTTTTCACATATTCTTTGCTATGTGTATAAATATTTCTTGCTGTTTTTTTTCCAATATCTAGGTTTTTGAAGCAGCGAAATGTGCGGCTATTCATGATACTATTATGAACTTCCCTGAGAAGTATTCAACCATTGTTGGAGAGCGAGGACTAAAGGTGATTAATTGTCACACACCGGTCATGGTCTAGGAAATTGTATTTTTCAAAAATTAGTCATATTGTCCATCATTCTTGTAATTTTAAATTTATGGAAAGATTCATCTGTTGATTATTGGTAGTCTTAATTAGTATCAAGAAATCAGCAAATATCCTGATCAGGAGTGAGGAAACATACAGAACCAGTTCAGAGTGTTGTTTTTATTACTTTGTTATCTATTTCCCCAACATTTTAGCAATGAGGCTTCATAATATTGTAGGTTTTCTTAGGTTTGGCATATTTTCCTAAGAAAATAAACTTTATTTTAGAGGTAACTTCTGCTGGATAACATATTCCAGTTGTAGATGTCTTCAAAAACCTTCTATTGATAAAGACCAAACTAAGTTTCTTTTCCTCCATGATTCTGATAGACATGCTGCAAGTAATATTATTTTGCATGTATTTATCTGATTATAGTTTCTCATGTTTCTTCATACAGTTAAGTGGTGGAGAGAAACAACGAGTGTCACTCGCCCGTGCCTTCTTAAAGGCTCCTTCTATTTTGTAAGCAACATTACATTTTTCCACAAAAATGCTAACGTTAAGTTTCTTTGCATTGTAAGATACTAGTCTTAGTAATTATCTGCTATTTTGAAACACTGCTGCAGAAGTCCATGGAATTGAAAGAGAACACCATTTTCTAATGATTGTCTCCTTCCTAATGTTCTAGACAGGAAAAAAGATGAGCATAATGACAGCATATTATATACTCACACAAACTGTCAGTTGAGTATAATATAAATGAACCCAGACAAGAAAGAAAGACAGTGAAAAATATGCCTGAATTTCTGTATAGAAACTTGTCATAGTTGAATGGTATCACTCTTTTTATTTATAGTGATTTGTATGGTCTTTTGACCCAGTTTGGAGCCTGCACTCACAATTCAATTGTGGTGGTGAGTTTGGGTGATTTCTGGGTCATAAAAAAGGGGAACTTCGAGTATCACGTCTGATCAAGTTTGAATAAATGTCTGATCAAGGTCCTTAGTATTTTAGGTATGCTATGCCTAATATATGATACATGTCTATTTGAAACAAAAATATCATAAGGGCTCTATGGCTAATTAACTTCAGAAATATGACACCTCTTGTCTTGATATTGGTCAAGGTGGATAGTTTTGCAAATGAACTGATGTCATGCTATACCCCCTTTTTTTTGTGAAAGATATGCTATACCCAATTATTAGTCAAACTTTGATAGATTAAAGCTCTAATGATTGGATGGTGTTAAGGTTTAAATGATTTCAGTTTTTGGAGTCTTATGTTGTTACTTATCTGAATACCCAAAGTAAGCACTGTACATTGTTTATTGTGAAAATCAATTAGCTGCTTGGAATTATTGCCCATATTCTATGGTTAGCTAATCATAAATTGTGTTGAAAAAAAATCTACATTAAGTTCTACATATGCTACATATGTAGAACCTCATATCTATGCTTGGATATTACCATGTACAATATGCTACATATGTAGAACCTCATATCTATGCTTGGATATTACCATGTACAATATGCTACATATTGCACATGGTGGTGGCCTCCAATCGCCTGGTATCTGCACCAAAACCAAAATGCCATTCCAGTAAGTTTTTGATGATTTACATAACAGCTTCTCTTGTTCATGTCCAATACTTTTAAAGATTATATTTTGTTCTTTGCAGTCATCAACTGCAGCAAATTGCAAGGGTTGGCAACATCCAGTTGTGAATTCTTCTCCCTTGCACCGAGCATTTCCACTGCCAAATAGACCAAAGGACCTTCCAATTTTTTGAATCCTTGATGAAAGAAAAACCATTAAAGAAAACTGCCCACCATGTGATCATTGAACAAAAATGCAACCAAAAGATGCCAAGCATCCTCTTCCTCAGAATGTGCTAGCAACATGAAAGTCTATATACTTCAATGCAAGTTCTATCAATTGCCCATTATGCAAGATTTGCCAAGCTAAGAAATGCACCTTGAAGGGAATATGATAATGCCAAATCCATGTTGAGCATGTCACCACAATACCATCGTGTGAAATGATTTAGAACAAAGATTTGTTCTAGAAAATTCCATTCTTTCCCCATAACCATGACTGAGAATCAGGATCAATTGCCAGACCTTGTGAACCATGTAAACTAAAAGTGACAAAAGTGAGAATTTCTAGAAGTTTAAAATCACAAAGATCCTTCATGAATCTTATTATCTCAAATAATTCTGAGAGTTTGGGTGCACATATCACTGGATAATCCTCACAGAAGGCGTAGCACAAACATGGAACAGCAAATGGAATAAAATCTTCAAAGTAGAAGGGACATTCCTGAAATCCTCCCAAAAACGAAACTGTTCACTTTTACCTCCAATTTGTTCACCACTGACACCGGAATCCTAAAGAAAGGCAGAAAATAAATTGGGAAATTGGACAAAACTGATTCAATCATAGTCAATCTACTGAATTGGAAGCTCTTTCATGGTTGTGGGAAACGAATGGCTCCTTTGCGAAAGTCTTTTGTCTTTAGGTTGTTGCTAGTGCTGGACTGGCCATCATGTATGCAAAAGCATTTGGTATACAAAGCAGGTGTGGTAGATATGCCTTTAAAAATACTCTTCTTTGTATGGCAGGCAATGCATGGGGGTGTCCTTACAGAGACTGCATGGAGTTAATAGGCGACAAGCAGTTGTTTTTGTTTGTCAGAGGAGGGTCTTTTGGCTTCTTCTATTGTGATGCCATTTAATTGAACACTGGTGGAATGATAGCATTTTTATGGTGAAGGATGGGATAAGAGTCGGAGTGCTTTTGGGAGCAACGGAAGATAGGTTGCAGGGTGGATGAGACTTTCGATAGCTCTTTGATGATGATGAACAGGATGAAGTGGGAATGTTATTTTGAGCAATGGAAGATTGGATGTTGTCTAAGGGGAGTAAAGAAACAAATCTGGTGGCTTCGTCCACTTGTAATCTTGTCAGAATGTGGGAAAGATGGATCAAGGAATTAAAGAATCAGAGGAGATTGTCTAGATATCAGGTCATTTAGAACAAACTAATTTGTGTAGTTCTTGGATGGGCTACTCCATCAAGGGTGGATAATGTGGAGAACTTGAATCTCCTTTGGCCATTTAAATTCCCTTTTTTTTTTGTTCTTACTCCATTTTCCTTTTTGTCTGGATCCACTGTGAGGACCACTGTTTGGATGTTTTGTTGCTCTTATCATCTTGATAAGAATCCTTTTCTGTATTTTGTTTGTTTCTCTGGGATTTCAGCTTTTCAATGAAAATTTCTATTTGGACCCCAAAAACAAAAGAACAGAGAAACAATATCATAACCCATGTGTGTAATTTACATGTCCTATTAGAATTATAACTTGGTCACACTACTATAGTTTTCATAATTTATAGTTTAATTGCAATATTTGGTAAACTATTTCTGATAGGTTATGTGATGAAGCCACTAGCGCCCTTGATAGTACAACTGAAGCTGAAATACTGAATGCATTGAAGTCTTTGGCTGCCAACCGGACATCTATCTTCATTGCTCACCGCCTAACAACTGCTATGCAGTGTGATGAGGTTAGCAACTCTGGAAGTCTGTAATACATGTTTTTTATATTTTTATTCTTTGATAGATCAATTCCTAAGTGTGATAAACGGCAGATAGCTATCCCTTGCAGAATTTTACTGAAGTCTAAACTTAATCCATGTGCACATTGGAATTGTTGAATTAGATAACTATAACCTATTTGTTTGGAGCTACTTTACAGCAATGTCCTAAAGTTTTGGCTTTGGTCATTCTCTTTAGGCTGCAATCCAAAGTATGACTTTGAAATTCATGTATTCTAAAGTAACCATGACTTTGGTTTCTTTTTCTTTTTAACATTATCAGAGACAGCTATAGGCACATGCTAAGCATATTTTGGGAAGAAGCTTGATTTATATTCCATAATTGCTTGCTAGATAATTGAATGACTCTAGAAAAAACAAATAATAAAGTTTTCAATTGAAAAGGAGAAAAGCCAAAGGATAAAATTTGTAAATTTCATATATCTTTACCAAATTTATATTCTGTGATATATGCAAGCGAGAAGATGCAAAGCTGGTTAAAGGTCACCTTTCATGAATTTACGTGCTCATTCTGAAAGGAACAACATGGAGGGGAATGGCATAAATGATAGAATGCCTCAAGCCAAATTTGTTGCAAAAGTTAAACCACAATTTCCATGTTAGGGTGAAAAGATAAAATCAACTTATTAGAAGAGCAAAAGACAAACCTATAAAAGTTTTAACCTGTTTTGAATTTTAGAGTTAGTAAGTTGAAGTGGAACCAAAATAAACGGTAATTGGTATTAGGGTTAGGTTAAAGTATCATGAAATTTTGGTATAAGATGTATTATAGAGATGTGGAACCATTGTAGTCTCTCTAGCATTCATGATGTGTTCGAATTAAACTTTAGTTGTTATGAGAATTTTAGTTTCGGAATCAAATTTTATATGAATTTAATGTCTCTTTGTTAACTTCAGAAAGAATTTTCTAAAGATCATGTTTTATTTCTTAGACAAGCAATGAAACCAAAGACAGATAAAGTAGCTTAACTATATGACAAGTAAGCCTCTCTGAACCAAACAAGTGCACAGTGAGCCAATGCAAAGGGCTTGGTTAAGATATGCCAAATTCCACCAAGTATACAAATGAAACCTTACCATACATGGCCTCAAATTAAATCTTCTAAATTGTCTACATTAACAATCCATCCTCACCCCCCACCCAAAAGGCAGATTTTAATAAATAACCAAATATAACACTGGGGCTAATGGTTAAGTTGGTAATTTTAAAATCACATATATTGAACAGTAATATCTCATGTACCTAGAGATTAAAACTAACCAATAGCTTTGTTTCCTAAGCTGGAATTTCGTAATCTCTTTACATTTTTGTACATGACTACTATAAACAATATAAATTATTATAAATCAATATTCCATGAATTAAACTTTTTTAATTCATGGTTCAATCTCTAGGGAAAAAGGTAGGTGCTTTACAAACTTTCAGAGATCATCACTGAATCCTTGCCCTTTATTTGTGTATAGAAAGGAGGATGAAGACATTTATTCCCTTGAGTTGCATATACACACCAAAAGAATTTCGTTGTTTTAGCCTTTTAGGGCAAGCAATGACAAGGGCACAATTCTTTTGAAAATAGACATGTAATGTGGGAATCTTAAAATGATATGGGCAATGATTTGGGTTTTCTCTTAGTATGCATCCAAATTCTATAAGTGAATATTTAGCTTTCATAGGTGTAGCTACAACTTACAAGCTATGCTCTTATTCATAGTTCCTTGCATGCTGAAATGGCCTTGACTTATGTCTTGCAAACCATGATGATTCTTTGTTCACTCCTGATTTCATTTTTGGATGTCCTACAAAAATGCCAGATTTAACACTCTCAATTATTTTCTATCCTTTATTGATTTACTCATGCATCATTGTTTTACTTTCTCAGTATCTTCATACTATTTTTTTTGCTATTGTCAGATTGTTGTCTTAGAAAATGGAAAGGTTGTAGAGCAGGGACCGCATGATGTTCTCTTGTCAAGGGCAGGCAGATATTCACAGCTTTGGGGACAGCAGAATAACACCGAGTGTGTTGATGCTGCAGTCAAGTTGGAATCTTAATAAACTGAATCAATTCAGGCTTTGAAGCACAAGGCATTTCATCTTCTGCTCCCAATGCCATTCAAAGCTTGGTGGCTTTCTTATAGTCCACTTGTAATAACCGAGTTAGTGGCTTATTCACATATATACTTCCCATAATTTTCATAAAAACATGTTTGCTTCCCATAGAACACTTGGGAGTCGAGCTATAGTCAAAAGCTGTGTGGATTATGTTGTACCTGGTTGTTGCTCCTGGTTGTGGTGTCAGGGTTTTAACATCATGGTGTCGGGCTTTTTACTGTTCGAAAGAAATGTTACGACGGGATTCACTGTAAAATATTGACTGCTAAATGTTCTTAGCAATTATTATTCTTTTCAATTGTTTGTAAAGAAATTAATGTATAGTTTATTTAATTGAGAGTGATTGCATCGGAATTTGCTTTATAGGACTGTTTCTGCTCTACTGTAATTTGGAGTTTATATTGCCACGTTAAAACACGTCATTCTAGAGACTAATTTCCATCATCTGATCAGTAAACAGGTCCCAAGGGAAATTGTGTATGTTAATCTGGCATTGACATATTTCCCCTTGACTGCTGTAGCATAAGGTCTCAGCTCCTTCACAATATAACCCAAGGCAGCATTATACTCCATGCATTGAACTCGGCCCTAGATTTTGTTGACATATTTCTTTTCTCAACAAAAATTTAAACCGCACAAAAGGTATCTGATTGTTGTTTCCCAGATACACAAAGCCCAGCACAATCAATCCGTTTGGTGGTTTTCCAAAGAGGGTCACATTAGATCTTTCTTTGTATGCTACTTTAGGATTAGCATCAGATTCTTTCCTGAGAAAAGTTACAAGTGGTTATATAAAATATCAATGGTGCATGGATGGTAAGGAATCTCCTTTGCTAGAAGTATCGTTGTAGCATAATGCAAAGCAACCCCACTTTCTCTTTCTTCTTCTTGTAAGTCTCTATATTGTCAAAGAAACGGACAGAAGTGGACCTTCAATGGCAAAAATTTCAGTCGAAATCTGCATGATATCGGCACACGGCCTCCCTCGGTCATCTTCCTTCTGGAAGCTCCAATGGTTTGCTGTTGGATGGATTGATCCCAACAACAAATACTGCTCCAATATTGACAACTCTGGCAGCTCAAATCCCACATGGAGAACCAAGTTCTCAGTATGCATGGATGATGCAGAACTGAATCCTCAAAGCTTGGCCTTGACAGTAGAGGTCCACAGCAGAGATGCTGTATTTTTTAGGGAGAAGCTTCATGGGGCTGTGACTATCCCCTTGAAGGAGTTCTTGGTGAAGTTCAGCAATGACCCAGATGGTTGGAGGTCAGGTTTCGAGGAGGTTGGGAGCTTCCAGTTGCGGAGGAAGAACTCTGGTAGGCCTCGAGGATTTGTCGATGTATCAGTAAGAATCTCTGAGAAAAGAATGGAGGATAACAGTCATTCAGGTATATAGTTGGAATTCTATATATAGCCTTCTTAACTGCCAACTTTTGCATTGATTTAGCTATTATTTTAGCACATAAGCCGACTTTAGAAGAAGAATGTTGAAAATGATGAGGTCCGAGGATGTTGCCAATAATCGAGTAGAAAAAAAAATATAGCGTCTGTCACCCTTAATCTTATGTACATTTACTATAGCACGTTGTGTTTCCCTCAGTTTTCAACAAACCCTTCCAATCATGTACGTCTAGGTCTATTTTCAAATGACTCCTTCAAATTTGTTTACGAACATCTAACAAGCAAAATTACATAAGAAACATGTCTAAAAATCTAACAATAGTCAATTAACTTAATTTGATATATCAGTTGTACTTTTGAACCTCATATCTTTTCTTTTCTTTTCTTTTTTAATTGAATTGTAATTCTAAGATGTGATATGGAAGAAAGTAATGAAATAGGAAAAAGGTTTAAGGGTTTAAATAATCTCAAATGTTATTCGTATTCTGGCAGTCAAACGTGAGTCAACTAATACTGGAGACTAATTCAAAGTCAGAATGAAAACTATATCAAGAAAAAGGTTAGAACAGAATGCATTTGATAAAACTAATGATGTTTTTTGGAAATTGAGGAACATTCAAAGGGTTTAACATAAATTGCCCTAATTTTTAAGCCCATGCATGAAATGTTGATTATCAAATAATTAACAATTGCATACAATTTTTTGCTTGTATCATGATTTATGTTACTATTTTTCGCTAAGTTATTTATATCATGATTTATTTTACTTCATACTTGGTACTTTCCTTTCCATAATGTCAATTTCCTCATATTTTTCAATCTAAATCTGTTTTAAAATGGTGTTTGCATTTATGAATTACTGTCCCAAATCAGACAAAATTCAATTAAGAATTTTTTTAATAACTTGTATTAGACTTTATAATTCAATTATCTACCTCAAACCGAACTTGATGGACACTATCCCAAACAACCCGAACTTCAAACCTTCTTCATTGCAGGAAGACACAAAGGCTCACACTTTTCAGATATGAGAAGTGGAATTTCATTGGCCATAGAGGATTGCAAAGAACTAGTCTACCCAGTGGCGCCACGATCTCCAACTAGTCGTCATTTTGGAGATCATAATACAAGCTATCATGACGATCTTCCATGTGCACCAGGACAACCGAAGCTCAATGGCAGAGTAGGAAGTTCAAGTTCAGTAACAAGTTATCCTCAAGAGTATCTAGCAATAAGTCCTTACGAACAGAAGACATCACTACCACCAAATTATCAGAATTATGAGGTACCTTTGACCGATAATAATCGACCTACACCACCTCCACCACCTCCACCATCAAACACCGGTTTCATACCATCATTCTTCCCAACAACCGAGCAGTTGTCGGGAACCTACATGAACCTACCACCTGCAAGAAAATCAGGTCTAAACACTACACATGTAGGTTTTGGCACTGGTGTTGGGGCAGGGGCACTAGCAGCTGGAGCAGTGATCTTCGGTGATGATTTCATGTCAAATTCAAACTTACCCACCAACTTTGGAGGAGGAAGCCTTAATATATTGACAGATCCTCCTTTTTGATCATAATATCATGTGTTTGTAAGATTTGAATATGTGATGTACTTGTAAGACTTATTTGTTGGTTAAATATGCTATCATAACGAAACATATTTGTATACAAACCCTTCTTAATAGGTCAAGAAAGAGTTATTATAAACATTGACAAAAGAAGAAGGCGAAATGGCCTAGAAAGAATCTACTTAGCATTTCAAGTTGACTTAAGTCGAATCATTTAAAGATAGGAAATCAAGTTCTTATTGTCATTGAGCTTCATGTAAATGTATTTTATTATATTCTAAGAACTTGTAATAATCTTTAAAATATTTTCATAGTGCATAGGAAAATAGCCAAAGTCTCAAACCCAATTATTCATTGATTACATTTCTTAATAGGGTTTCTAAGAGTATTTCAGCATACTAAATTGATTTTCATAATTTGGACTTATAGTGGTTTACAACCGAGAATCAATTTAACATACCTAATTTATTTTAATCTACTGAATTGTCTGACATATTTGAACAACTATGAGTCATTCGATCTATCGAATTTGTTTCGATCTATCGAATGACTAGTCGTTGAATCCTTTTTATGACTGTTAGACCAATGCTTAACACCACTCTTTGGTCAATAAAACTCCACCCATTGACATTCATTTGAGGTGACCTTATGTCTTTCATTCCTATACTTTGAGAAAGATTTTCAAGAACTTCTTACACCTCATTCAAGCCTAGCAAGTGTTATTCATCGCATTCCACCTACTTCCACATGCTCAATCATTGTTTGGAAGATTTATAAAGAATTTAGAATTGTAATCTTCTTTTCCATCAAGTATACAAGTTTCTACAGTTGTGGAAATGAAAGATCGTAGGTTTTCAAAGTCTTAGTGAGGCTTTTGTCAAGAGATGTAGAAGCAAAATTTTAGCCCAGAATCAGGAACGGTATAAGATATTCTCAAGGAATTTCAAGGATTGGACTAAGTCAAGGAAGCCGAACCACTATAAGTTTTATCTTATTCTCAATATCTCTCACTTCTTTCCTTGTATGCTTGTAATTTAAGTTTCAACTTCATTATTCTACTCATTTCTATCATTATTTACTTGTGTTTACTAATCAAGTTTTTAAATTGTTAATTATCCTTAATATCTCTATTCACTTCCCCTCTAAAAAAGCTTTAAGATCCTTACACTATTATGCATGCAATTGGTTTAAGGATCAATTTTCTTCTCTAAACTAGATATTAGAAGTGGATGTCATCAAATAAGTATGGCGGCAAGTGATATTGCCAAGACTACATTTAGAGTTCATGAGGGCCACTATGAATTTGTTGTTATGCCATTTGGGCTAACAAATGCTCCATTCACTCTTCAAAACTTAGTGAATGGCCTCTTCAAGTAATATTTGAGCAAATTCATTTTAGTTTTTTGGTGATATATTGATTTATAATAAGACTTACGAGAATCACCTGGAGCATCTAGGAATGGCTTTACAAGTTCCTAAATGAAATAGTTTGTTTACTAAGCTCAACAAGTTATCTCAAGTCATGGGGTAAGCATGAATCAGGGCAAAGTGAAAGCTATGTTAGACTAACAGGTTTCTAAAAATATTAAGAGCTTGACAGGTTTATTAGGCTTAACAGGGTACTATAGGAAATTCATTAAGGATTATGACATTATTGCAACGCCCTTAACATCCTTATTGTAGAAGAACAGGTTCTTGTGGACTATTGTTGCTATTGAAGCCTTGGAGAATTTAAAACTACCATCGTCACTACTCTTGTTCCAACTTTGCCAGAATTTAGTGTAATTTTCGCTGTTGAGTACGATGCAAGTGGAGTAGGCATTGAGGTAGCCTATGGCTTACTTGAGTAGCCATATGGCTTATGGCTTAGTGTAATTTTCACTGCTCTTGATGCAAGTTGGAAAGCCTATGGGTTACTTGAGTAGGCTATTTAAAGGTTAGGAGTTCAATCTTCCAACCTATGAAAAAGAATTACTTGATATAACTATGGCAGTACAGAAGTGGAAGGCCTACTTGGTTGATCAAAATTTTGTTGTGAGGAATGATCATCAAAGTTTAAAGTATTTGTTAAAACAAATAGCACACACTCTAGCTTGGAGAAAGTGGGTATTAAAGTTATAGGGATCTAGATTTCATGGTTGAATATAAGTCTAGTTTTAAACCAAGTTGCAAATTCTCTCTCAAGGCTGTCGGAGTTTCAAGAGGCGTAAACAACTTCTATTTCAATAGTGATGGCAGATTGGTTGCATGAGTTGGAGCAAGCTTATGATAGTGACCCCTAGTGGATTGCTATGTGGAAGAGATGGAATGAAGATAAGCTGAATAAGTCTAAATATTCAGTAACAGGAGGCTTTCTTTATTATAAAGGAAATTTTTGTTAAAGTGAAGTTTTGCCTCTGAGTGACAAATTAATACAAGAGATGCATACCACTCCAATGGATGGGCATTCTCGACTTCATAAGACCATTCATAGATTGAAAAGGTTTGTGTTTTGGAAGAAAATGTTGCAAGAGGTGAAAGAATTTATCAAGGACTGTGATGTCTGCCAAAGGTGTAAATATAAGAATATTTCACCTGCTAGGCTCTTGTAGCCACTTCCAATTCCAAGTTAAGCCTAGACCGATATATCAATGGACTTTATAGAAACTTTTCCTCTATCACAAGGATTTTCAATTTTTCTTATGGTAGTGGACAAGCTTAAGTATAGTCATTTCTTACAATTGATGCATCCCTATACTACTTCACAAGTGGCTCATGAGTTTGTCAAATCTGTAATGAAGTTACATAGGATTACTCAGAGGATTGTAAGTGATTGTGATTCTTTGTTTACTCGCCTCTTTTGGAAGGCGTTGTTTAAACTTCAAGGTAGCAAAATTAACATATCAACAACTTATCACCCTCAATTAGATGGTAGACTGAGGTGGTGAATAAGTGTTTGGAGGGTTACTTCAAGTACTTTTGTCATGATCAACAGAAAGAATGGTTCCAGTGGGTTTCATGGGCTGAGTATATAATTAATACCAATGTTCACACTTGCACAGGCTTAACGCCTTTTGAAGTTGTCTATGGCCAACCTCCTCCCAATTTGCTTTCTTACATCCCTATATGGCTCAAGTTTAGGAAGTGGAGAAGTCCTTGTTGTCTCGAGATGTTGTCTTATTGAAATTAAAGGAGAAGTTACAGAAAGCTCAATCTAAAATGAAATAGCAAACTTACCTTCACAGAACTGAGCATCATTTGTCAATGAGAGATAATGTTTACTAGAAGCTTCAACCATATCATCAGCAACCTTGGTTATTCAAGGGGGATAGAAGCTTTCAAAAATATATCATGGGCCTAATACAGTTTTGGAGACGATTGGTACCATGGCTTATCGTTTGGATTTACCTTTATCTTCCAAAATTCACCCAATCTTTCATATATCCCAGTTGAAGAAACGTGTGGGTGCTCCTATTTCTCTTAATCCACCATTGTTACAAGGTGAAGAAGTTAAGGTTAGTATTTCTAAAAAAAATCCTAGACAAGAGGATGGTTAATAAGCACAATCAGGTTATGAGGCAAGTGTTGATTCAGTGGAGGGGTCGACTAGTTGAAGATGCTTGTTGGTTCCAACAACCTCATTCCAGCCAACTAGTGAAAAGTGAAAGGCATGCAGATGATTTGGAAAGACTAGTCAAGACTAATGGGGACACACTTCGCAAGGATAACTTGGTGTGGGTGGAACTCATACGTATTTTTGGACTCTTACAGTGTTGAATCTTTTAGAGTATTAGTCAGCAATTATAGGCCCTCAAAAAGCTATGTCCTACTACTGCAAAAGGAGATGTCTTGGAGGTAGCTACTATTCAAGTGGAGCTATTCCCCAAAATTGTCATTCCCAAATACGTTTTTTTTTTTTTGGTTCTAGAAAAGAGAAATTCTGGGTTGGCATTCAAACAAAGGAAAGGAACCTTGGGAGTGAGTCTTGGGTTGTTATGGTAAAAGATGTTGCCAACAGCAAAGTGTAAAGACCCAGATTTGAGATGTGGAAGACGAGAGTGAACTAGTTCATAGGGTAACACCAGTTCAATAGTCTCTAAACCAAAGTTAGGCCAAAACAGTTTAACTGAAAATCGATTTTTGCATATTAGATTGGAACTACCCTCAATCTAGTTCCTAATTGAAATTCTTTTTTGAATTTGAATTCAAAGATAGAATGGATACAAACTAAAATTACAGATTTTTAGGAACAAGTGGGGTT
This sequence comes from Posidonia australis, assembly GCA_024699735.1. NCBI lineage: Eukaryota > Viridiplantae > Streptophyta > Magnoliopsida > Alismatales > Posidoniaceae > Posidonia > Posidonia australis. Next base: position 39,355 of record JAMKQA010010099.1, on the reverse strand, counting down.
ACAATCATTGATTGTTAATCCAAAATTTCCTAAAAGGATGGATGGGGAAGTTTCTCAAACCACTCAAGGCAATAGAATAGAAGAGAAGAGGGCGAACAAAGACTCACGTGAGAAGGAGGAGGCGTCGCCTGATCCTTCTAGTTCATGGCCTATATTGCTATCTTGAGAGGAGGAGGCCAAGGACCTCTCTAATAGTGAACAAAATGCTCATAATAAGTAGGAAGTTGCAATATGTCATCAAATTATCAAAGAGGAGAAAGTACCAAGTCAAAAGATCTCCTCTCAATCAGAATGGTTGAATAGTGGTGTTTATTCCCCAACTCTTCCTCCACTACAAATTTTGGAAGAAGATGAGGAGATTGAATGGCAAGCTTATTCATTGGAGATAAATGTGACTGGGCAAATTAAACAAGTCAAGAAAAGGTGGTCTGCATTAGAAGAAAAGGAAGCAGAAGCACCTAACTTGATTGATATAAATCTAAGAGTGTCCAATGAAGGTCCTTTATGAAGATTCTTATTTGGAACAACAGAAGCCTTAATGATAAGGCTAAGTAGCAACTGATAGGGGATATGGTTATCAAGGATGGGATTTCATTGGTTTCTTTAGAAGAAACCAAGATGCACCCAATTTCAGACAAAGTAACAAAGAGGGTGGAAAGAAACAGATTGGATTCCTTTTCTTTGCTTGTTGTTAAAGGAGCATCAGGAGGAGTTCTCACTCTTTGGAGCAACAACTAGCTAAAGAAAGTTGATGAATATATTGGAGACTTTTTAATTTTAGTGATATTCAAAACCTAGGATAGATGGTGTTGGATTGTTACTTCAATTTATGGGCATGTTGACTTAAATTCATTTTCCCAAAGAGTCGAGTTTGATTCAAAATAGATGATCTTGTCCTTGGTTGGTTTGTAGAGATTTTAATCAAATTAGATGTCTGGAGGAGAGATCTACTAATGGCAATTTTATTGCTAAAATGAGATCTTTTTCAAGGTAGATTGAGGACTATGAGCTATTGGATCTCGTTATTGAAAATCACTGACACACTTGGAGCAATTTGCAATCACCTTCGATTTTTCACAACTGGATCGCATGCTTATTAATGGTGATTGGGAAGCTCACTTTCGAAGAGTGAAAGTTTGTAGTCTTGCTCAACCTTACTCTAATCAGTTCCCTCTTCTAGTGGATACAAATGTTTCTTTTAAAAAGGACCTTTCAGGTTGAAGAGAGTTTGGTTATGGGATACCACCTTTTGTGCTTTGGTGGAGGAAACTTGAAAATCTACCACCAAAAGTGGGTGTGCAACGTGTTGTAGCATAAAAGTTTAGGAAGCTCAAGCACAGAATTACTTCATGGCTAGTCAATTACAAAAAAGCAATGTTAAAGGAGAAAAATGATCTTCTGGGATAAATAACAAGCTTTGATTCCACAAAGGAGGTGGTTGGATTGTCAAACGTGAAGATTGAGGAGTGTGCATCTGCAAAAGTAAGGCTTGTTGTTGTTCTAGAGTTCGAGGAGATAGTGTAACACCCGTAAAATTCATTTTGTAATTATTTACATTTTATGAATTTTATTCCTAGAAGTGTGTTACTATTCCGAGGCCTGTTGTGTGGTTTTGTGCTTTTTGACTTGAGCCTCGTGGACTGGCTTCTATTTGTGTGTTCCTGTACGTGGTTGGCACTATGCATTGTGGCACTATGAGTGTGGGGCCTATGTGTAGGGTCCCCGTGGGGCCCGCATGTGTGGGCTGGTGGTTGAGGCTTGCAGTTGGCCTCGTTGGTGGTGGCTGGCGGTTGGCTGCTCGTGCGGTGTATCGGTGGCTGAGACGCGCAAGTGGGCACGTTTTCAGCTACTGCGGGCGCAGGCTTTATAAGCCGCACCGCACTTCTCCTCGCCACCCATCACCGTTTCCTCCTTCCTTCTTCTTCCTTTCCCCTTCTCCACGACGACGCGCTACTCCTCCTCCTCCTCCACCTTCGTTCCCTTCCTCCTCACTTCTCCTTCTCCTTCCCCTTCCCCTTCCTCCTTTCCACTCGTCTCCCCTACCTCCTCTATTTTTCCCCTGCATCCCGCGCCGACAGAGAGAGAGAGAGAGAGGTCGAGGGAGCAATGCAGAGGGTTGTGGTTGCTCGTGGTGGTGCGTGGAGCTCGCGTGGTGTGCCCCGTGGCCGTGGTTGCGCCAAAGATCGCCGGAGGCGTTTCTCAGGTACGCATCTCCACTTCGAGTAATAGAGAGCATGAAATTAGTAGAAAATGCTAGGATTGCATGAAATCTAGGTAAATTTCCCTTCCTAGAATTTATTGTGATTTATTGTGTATTTATGGAGCATTTATTGGCATTTATGGCTAATGGTGTGTTTTGGGTCCGCTTGATCCTTCTGTCTTCCTGATTTTATATCTTGATGCATGGTGAATGGATTTTTGTTTTGTTTGTTGGGTTTTGGAGTAGACTCGAGGGTTTACACCATATGCTTTATATAAGATTTTTGATGTTTGTTTGGGGGGGTCCGATCAGAGGTCCCAGTTAGGGCGATTCAGACGGTAGGGTTTTGGACCATTTTCTGGGATCACAGAATTTAACATACCGAATTGAAAACAGCATACCGAATCAGTAGATTTCGGTATACCGATTTCATCCGGTATACCATTTTTTTTGTCAGTTTGGTCCTCTGGTCAGAATTCGGTCATCCGTTTTTAGGCGGTATACCGAATTTGACTTGAGTGTTGAGTGTTCACCGTTGACTCCAGTTCGGTCGACCGATTCAGATCGGTCTACCGAATCAGTAGATTTCGGCATACCGAGTCTGACTTTCAGCATACCGATTTCTAGGCCCAAACAGGTTTATAAAATGTGTTTTCAATAGCTTTTTGGATGTCGTATTTTGTCCCTATGAGAGGGGATTATGGGCCATCAGTGGTGGTCTTCTGGGACATTTGATGCGCCGTTTTGCCGAAGTTTTGAAAGAATTTTCAAAGGATATGAAATTGGTTTTGGAAATGGATTTCAAGGAAATGGTTGGCCTGGTTTGGGAAATGATTTCCTGATTTTCTGTTTGCGGGCCGAGGCAGCGTGAGACCGTGTCGTCGGGACCAAGGAATGTGACGACATTCTCGGGTGGTTGGGCGTGATGTCCCCTGTTAAGGTTGGGGGGCCGAGATACCTGAGGCTGAGGGGCGTCAGGTCCTAGTGGTATGAGACTCCATGACTGCCGTCTCAAGGCTAGGGTTATGGTCCGCGGGTTGAGGTGTCTTGTGGCATGACGGGGAGATATGATACTCCTGCTGTCGCTGTGAGCACTGAGGCTCGGGTGTCGTCGGGTGTTGAGGTATGACACTCCCTCCTAAGCACCATGTGTGGAGGACGTCGTGAGGAGGTGTACCCTGTGGTGGTCAATGAGGGTGGGACACGTGCCCCGTAGCTGGTAGTGTCTTGAGAGACAGGACAGCCTTCCCAGGGAGGGGGTTGACTTCCTGAGGGTTCTCCTAAGAGGGGAATCGTAGGACAGTGGTTGGCTCCTGCACAGAGTGGCACACCATGGCAGTGCAAAACACTGGGGTCGCTCCTCGGTGGACTACGTGTGGCCAAAGTTAGGTTGCCTGGCACCGGACTTCCCGACTCACTGTGTGTGGTTTTGGCCATTGAGGGCCTTTGCTTGTGGCTTGGGGTTAGCAGAGCCCTAGTTTGTGGTTTTGGCAGGTGTGGGCTTGATTTATGAGGTTTTGAGAAAATGGTTTGCGAAAAGAATTTAAAAGGAAAATGATTATAGTTTTGTTTTCCACGGTTTTCATGGGGTGCGTACTGGCTGACTTTGGTCACTCATGCGTTTTCCTTGTGGTTTTGATTTGCAAGTGCAGACATGCGATTGGCTTAGCGTAGTGCATATAGATCAGAGTCCCCTAGCCGCACACACAGATTCCTCGTAATTTGATATTTACTGTTTAGCTTTAATTTTTTCGTAATTTAATTTGTTTAAATTATTGTGGAAAATTTGAGACGTGACAAATAGAGTAGAGGCACAAAATTCCAAAGAATTGTGGCCTAAGGAGAGAGATAATAACACACCCTATATTCACAAGTATGCTAATCAAGACCATCATTAAAATTTTATTAATCGAATATGCACTAAGGACAGGTGGCAGAAAGGTGATAAGGTTGGATCGACCATTGCAGTTCACTTTAAGAAGCTTTGAAAGGAAGTGTAGTTGGCGTCCTCAATGGGAACCAGAGAACCTTCATAAGGTGACTTGATCGATGATGAGGTTAGGATGTTAATTGACCCGTTCTCTGAAAAGGAAATTAAAAATGTAGTTTTCGCTATGAAAGGTGAAAGGCACAAGATAAAAGGGATTTTCAACCACTAAGTTTGATGAATGGTACAATGAAGTTTCTCACTAAGGTATTGACTAACAGATTATTGGAAGTAATTGATAGATTAGTGCTTTAAACTCATATTGCTTTTATATAAGGGTCTATTTGTGCTAAAGAAACCAAAGGAAAGGAAAATATAGAGTCAAAAGGAAAAAAATAGAAAATGAAACCATAGGATTTTATTTTCTATTTAACTCCAACAAAAGTATTTATGCATATGTAGAAAACCAGGGAAAATATTTTCCCTTCACATTCTACCTTTACGAGAAGGAAATGGAAGAAGACATTAAACTTGTAATAAAAACCAAATGAGTTTAATTTCCAATAGAAAATGTGTACAAACATTATGATTTTGAACACATTTTTTTGTCAAAAGGGAAAATAGTTTCTTTTTCCTTAGTTTCCCCTAAAGGTGTACAAACACTTGGTTTATCACAGAGTACTGGAAACAGAAGAAGAAGGGGGTTACTTGTAAGAATGAAGTCTTTGATAACATTGATTGGAAATTTTTGAACTAAGTTTTTGTAGCTCATGGTTTCCCTCTAAAATGAGTGTAGTAGATGGCTAATGTTGTGGAAAGCGGAAAGGGATGAGCACTAATTAATGGCATCTCTCAAGGCATTTTTAAGTTCAAAAAAGGACTTCGTCAAGGAGACATGTTATCACCTCTTTTATTTGATCTTAGTGTCGACGTTTTGACACATTTGTCTCTCAATGTTGATGATGTTGGTTGGCTCAAAGGTTGGAAAATTGGGGATGGGAATGTGCGGGTCTCTCTCCTACCACATGCAGATAACATGTCATTTTTTGCAGATGGATCTGAAGATCAAATGTTGAAGTTAAGCTTTTCTTCTGAGGGGATCTGAAAATGATTTCTGGATTAAAGATTAATTTTAAGAAAAGATTGATCATGGGTATTCATGTGCAGGAAGAGGAACTGGTGACTGCTGGTGCATGGTCTAGTGAGACATGGGTATGGGATCTTAATCTCAGATGAGTTCTTCGGGATTTAAAAGTAATTGAGGCATGTGAGTGCTTGCGTTGGTTGTAAGATAAAGGACCATATCATGAAGGAACAGATGAGAGGATATGGCAGATGGGAGGGGGGTTTTCTACTAATAATGTTTATGGCCTACTAGAGGAAGACCTTTTAGGAAAATGTGTTCTTCCTCTTCCCTGGAAGGAAGTATGGTAAGTTCCATCACCATTACAGGTCAGAAGCTTCATGTGGCAATGGCCCTGGGTAAAATACTAACAAAGTCACGTTGGAAAGCATGGGTTTCTTGGGACGTCAATTGTGTTTTCTATAACTCAAAGGAGGAGACTATTTCACATCTATTTTTTGAGTGTGATTTAGTGAGAAGGATGTGGAGAAACATAGGTCTGAGATGTCATCTTGAAGTTATTCGCTCTAATTTTGATAATGCTTGGGCTTTTGTGTAGCCAATTCCTAAAAAGGAAAGTTCATCTAGGCATGCCTAACATTAATATCTCTTCATATCTATTGGGAGTATTTTGACTTGCCAGAAATTGTTGGATTTTTAGAGAAGATTCTACCACAAGCGAGCATATTTTAAGGAGAGTGTGGTTTCTTGCTAAGTCTTGGAATCCATTTGGCAAACTAAAGGGATTATTGATTTTTTGTATCAATAGATCTCATTTGAAACTTCCTAATTGTAGAAGTGAGATTCTGAATTTTTTCTAAAAGTTAACTTTAGAGAATTTTTGTAAAAACTAGATTCTAGATTACTTATAAAAATCTTGTTTGATAAATAAATATCCATTAATACAAGTTAAATTTTATAAATTTACAAATAATTTCTTTCATCCAGAAGCTAACTTCTGAGAAATCAAAGTTAAACCTTCTTTAGAACTAGTTCTGTAGTTTTTCGTAGTTTACAAGTAACTAACCACCCATAAGTTATTCAGAAACAATTCCAAATGATATCTTAATTCGTGTGAGCTTTTTGAATTTTCTCCTTGTTTTGTTAAATAATCATTTTTTCCATTCCACGTCATCACTTTTTAAATAATCTATCAATAATCCACAAACAAACAAACCCTTGAAGTCACGTGTCCTTTGACTCCAAGGCTTGGTTAGAGTTTTGCTTCCTATTTTTATGTTAGTGTTCCTTTGATTTATTTTGTTGTTTTCCTCATCAAATTTCTGGTTTGATCTCATGTATGTTTTTTTTTATTGTATGGCTTTGATTGATTCCCAAAAATATTGGTTTCAGCCCACCCTTCCTTAAAAATAACATTGTTAGCTATTAAATAACATAACAGAAGAATGAAAATGTATCAGTACTATACATGATTTGAGTCATGTCACAATGTCATCGTTATACACTTTCATATATTTACCATAATACATACATCTGTGTGGTCGCAATCAAGACTAACATAAGTTCAACGTAAATGCATAACCACCTCTCACAGAAAACCTAGTACGTTCTCGGTGTATGCTTGGAAACACTTTAGTGTACCTAGACGATCAGACAAGCAAATCCCCCTATACAAGTACACTTTGGTTGTTGCAAATTATTTCATGTGACTTGTTACCTTTACAGATATATGAACATTTCTGGTAGAATCCAATTATTAATATACAAGCAATTACACATTTTGGTGGCCCAATTCTAAAAAAAAGAAAGCACAAACTTGTGTATTCTGCAACGGTTAATGGCTCGGGTACCTTTGATGTATGATGAATAGCCGTGTTGTAGAACAACCTCCTCGACGCTGATGGTCCATTTTCCTATTGAGAACAGATCGGGCACGTGGCTAGAAACTAAAATAACTGGAAAAACAAGCTTGTAGAACCATCACCAAATGATCTAAGACCTGCAGGTTTAACCAAAGCCCTGCACAATGGGCATGTTCTTTCTCTCTCAAACCTGAAAAAAAAAGACCACAGCTTTGGAGAACACGAAAGCATCACATACCACATCAATCTCTCACGCAGACTTTCATATAATGAAAAATAGGCACATGCGTACATATCTCAAGAACTATCTTGAATGAACACAAAGAAGTGCCTTGCAGGAAAAAGGAAAAAAGACAAAAGCTTACCATTCAGATGCACAATCCTCACAGAATATGTGCTTGCACCGCAATAGGATAGGAGCATGCATTCTCTCCTGGCAAATAGCACACAAATCTCCAGCTGAAAGAACCTGTACATAACCCCTGATTTATGAATGCAAGTTGAAGTAGTTTTGTCTAAGATTGACAAGAAAACATAAAGACACTGATTACAAAATAGATAGTGCCAATCTGAAGAAATCATTATTCATGTCTCATCCACAATAGTTAAAAATGCCTATTCAATATTTAAGACGTGACAAAAAGTAAAAGCACATATACAAACTTTAAGTTTTCAAGTGACTTAGACAGATTCTGAACAAGTTTTAAGTGTAATTCCCAACACTAGAAAAATTGGAATCTAAAGCCACTTGTGCTTAATTTTGAATGAGTTTGATGTGAATTTTATCATTACAAACTCGAAATTTTTAAGTCATTTAGACTAAATTTTTTTATAAGTTTTAAGTGTAGTTTCTCCCAACTTTGGATAATTTAGAATATGTAACCACTTGAGCATCTTTTTTGAATGAGTTTGAAGTGATTTTTATCACTACAATCTAGAAACATTTAAATTATTTAGACTAAAGGTCTGTTTAGTAAAACTTTTGGACAACTTTTGAACATATAGCTTCTCCCAAAAGTTATAATAGTCCAACAATTCCATCAAACAACCTCTAACGACTACCAACGTCTTAGAATAAAAAAGCTTTTGGAATAATAATTCCTTGACATTTCCAAACGTGTAAGTATGACTACTTCCAGCCAGAAGTCAGCTACACTTGGATCCAAAAGTTGACCATTTGAAAAACTTTACCAAATAGATCCTCTGATTTTAGATGAGTTTCAAGTACAATTCCCAACACATTAGAAAATTAGGAATCTTTAAGCCTCTTTGGTTTAATTTTGAATGAGCTTGAAGTGAATTTTATCACAACTTAAAAGTTTTCAAGTCATTTAGACTTAGATTTTGCATGAATTTTAAGTGTAGTTCCCCTTGAGTTTTTTTTTATTTACTACAACCACAACCATAAAGCTTTGGTCCATTAATTTCAACTCAGGCTCCAAGATTCTTACAAAATTCTTGGGTTTCAGAATGAAGTGACTTCAGAAAAGGGTCCACTTTAACTCCTAAAAATGGTGAAGTAGTCGAATATGATAGATAAAGTAAAGCAATCATAAAGCTTTCGTCAGTTTCATCCTATAAGACTAGACTAAGATTGGATTGTGAACTGCAAGCATCATGTTTTTTGTTTCCGACTCATAATTGATTGTGTTCGGTTCCATTATCCATTTGGGATTATATTTTGTGTCACTATATGTTTTTTGTAGTTAAAAACAATTTAGGATGCAAATTATGTTCTACACTTCTATTGATGCTCATGTACCATATACCAAAGTAGAATGTAGAATAAGTCACACCATCGCTATATAAAATTAAAATCAAGTTCTCAACAACCATATTACTTGCCACTATAGTAAAAGAAACACCAAAGTTCATGGCTTATAAGGCATATTTTTTGCATTGTTCAAGCAGTGACAAACATTTATCTGCCAGCTGGATTGGGTGACCAATGAGTATCAAACAGCATTTTGCTTTGAGACCATTCTACTTAAAAGTGTGCTCATTTCCACAAGTACATGATCCAAATTAAGACCATTCTGAGTAGAGTGGGATGTCATTTGAGAAGAGTTTCTCCTTTATGGAGTGAGATCTTAGAGTGAGATCTTAGAAGTGATGTTGTGGAGTGGAAGATTAAGTTGACAGTTCCGAGTGGGAACTCGATCACGTTTTGGGAGGATCCCTGGGTTGACTCTATGCCTCTAAGATTGCTATTTCTAGATTTATTTCTGCTCTGTACAGCCTGCAGCTAGCATGGGGGAGTGTTTTGTGAGTCATGATACAAGAATTATGTGGGACTTGAGATTCAGGAAGGATCTCACACATAAGGAAGCTTTGGATCTTGTTTCTTTGTTTGATTTGCTTGAAAATGTGGACTCAAATTACTTTCCACTTCCATCTGACTCACTCTCAAAATGGTTGAGGACTACTCAGTTGCTTCTCTGTTCTCGATCATGACAGGCGGAGGAACATGGGTGGATCGCCATAAGTTGATTTGAAACAACAATGTCCCAATGAAGGTCCAATATTTTGTGTCAGATTCTTCACAGAGGGGTGTTGATACAAGCAACTTTACAGCAATGTGAATTTCACCTTGCTAACATGTGTTTTTTATTGTAGGGCTTATGAGGATCTTAGTCATCTCTATTGGGAGTGTGGGACAGTCCGTGGGTGGTGGTGTTCTTGCTTGGGAGGGAGTTTTTTGGGGAGCCCTCCCACAGGCGATATGGACTTTATGGATTGAAAGAAACCATTGAATTTTTTGGAGAAAGAGCATGGCCTTTCAGGATCTCCAGGATAGAAGCACATCTTCCATTTTGGAATGGTGTCCATGTTTGGGTATTTCTGAGGACCCTGATGTATTTATTCATGATTGGTTGCAAGGTCTGTTGGTGGTCTAGTATGGCTACCGTGATGTATTTTCCTTTGTGTTGGCTTATCCTCTTGATAAGCCCTGTTTTGTTGTATTTTTCTCTAAAATATTTTCAATAAAATCACCAATTACCACTCAGATTAAGACCATTCTGCTTCCAAAAGATTGCCAAGCTATCCTTGTGAATGTGATCAATAATCTTTATCCTGTAGCATGGTTCAAAATATCCCAAGAGAATACCATCACGAAATAGAAGGGACTTGTGAGACACCAAAATAAAGATTCAAATGATACTATCATAGAATTAAACGTCGGTTTCGTGTCGGACTTCGATTCGACAAAAATAGGAAACGTGTCGGACATCGGTGGAAATGTCGGTGGAAATGTCGGTGGAAACGCGGTAAATTTACGGAAGTCTATAAAAATAGTCAAAAAACTTTAAATTTTAAATCGAAACTCTTGGATAAGTTAAAGTAAACAATAATCTATATCTTAAACTACTTAGATTAACTTCTTCAATATGTATCACATTAAAATACAGTAGATGGACCTAACAGAAATATCATAAAGTATAAATAATACATAAAAATGCTTAATAAAGGTTTAGACTAAATCATTATGCTACATGGCCTAAATAATACTTAAATCATTATGTTAAATCCTAAAAAATTATAAAAAATTACTCGTTTTATAGAATCATTATGTTAGATCTATCATCTATGTGATGAATTGAAATATTATTAGGTTAAATCTTTATTTTTTAATTATTTACAAATTAAATTTGAAAATTTCTTAAAAAAAAGAAAAGATTTACTACATAACAAAGACTTAAAGAAAAAAGAGAGAGAAAATGATGGTTACAGACATAAGCCTGGACATGATAGGACGGAAGCTTTCATCACTAAGCCTTATCAAACTATTAACTACTATATTATATTTCATATGTATTTCCAATTTGTTGGAAGGTAGTAAAACCTCTTTTGCAAGAAAGGACCCAACAAAAAAAAAAAAAAAACAAATATAAGCCTGGATCTCTCGTCACAACTCACAAGCTTTAAAAGGAAAAAAGGGGATCGAGACATATCACACATGCAAACACTCAGCAGACTTTAAAAGTAAAAAAAAAAGAAAGGACACACAGACGAACTTGGTTGGAGGCTGCAGCGAAGCAACGTGCTCATGGAGAAATCTAGAAAATGAGGGCAAATCGACGGAGAGAAGGGCAGACGACGTAAGAGAAGCTTGAGGAGAACTGAAGAAGGTGCCGGACAACAAAGGCGGACGATCGACGACGTTGGAAGGCAAAGGCGGTCGACGTAGAACGACGGACGATGCTGGACGATGGACGGTAGGATGGTTGCTTGGACGACTACTGGAGAAGCTTGAGGAAGAAGAGGAGAGGAGATGGGAGAAGGCGCAGCTGATCGACGAAGGGAATCAATGGCTTTTAAAGCCGCGTAGTCCGTGTCGATTTGTGGAGGAGATGTGTCGGCTGATACGTGAAATTTTGCGTTAAAAACTACCAAACATCCGTCGATGTCCACCGATGCCTCCGACATCCACCGAAATATCGTTTGACATAAGGTAAGTCGCGACATACGTTTAAATGTCGTTTGTATAATTTGACCTAACGATACGTGTCGGCGAAATGTCGCCGACACGGATCGACATTTGGCACCATGGATACTATGCACCAAAACATCAAGCATTCTATGAAAACATATAACTTCATACAAAAGAAATCTCAATGCAATATTATCATACTATGTGGCAGGGAATTAGAATCTATACGGAAAGTGAACCATTACCTGCTCAGATGTTGCATAAGATCCATAATGCACTTCTTTGTGTGATAGTGCCTTCAATGCTGTGAAAAAGGATTGGACCTGGATTCAAAGGTTCTAAAATTGATTAGATGTGATCATTCATCAAAATTTACTGATTATAAAAATCAACCAGCCAATCCTTCTGTTAACAGAAAAAAATCAACAGGTAAACAAGTTCAAAAGGCCACAAATGCACTAAAGATACAATATCTTCTCAATAACTCAACCAGTCAAGCTCTTCTCTAAAAGGAATGTTCAACAAAAAGACGAAAGAAGGATTGCATTTAGTTAGCAATGTATACTCAGTACCTTCTCGATAACTGATGTTAGCTTGAAGGTCAAGTATAGCCCTGTAGTAAGAGAGGAGAATAGACTACCATATTCCTTGTTCAAGAAGAACCGATACCAAACAGGTGCTGGTAACAATGCACGATAAAGCAGCAGGAGATATTCCACTACAGTTAGCATTTGCCCCTGATCAATAGCATGCCAGTTTCTTTCAGCACAAATACATGTTCACCAATGGAAAAAAAACAATATCTATGACAGATATGTTCACACTCTGGTAGAATTGCACAATATCATTGTAATATGCATGTGGAGCGAGGATTAGATATGTTTGGTGGAAAATACAACTGAAGTCATTGAAATGGAGTCCATACTCCATGTGCTTTCTCTTGTCCATTTTGCCAAAACCATCCAACTCAACTAACTAGAATATATTAATCCCGTGATAAATATGTGTTTTATACCGTTACATGGAAAAGTAAATCAACCATCATCTAGAAGGGAAAAGAGTGCACGTCAGGGAAATTTGCAGACATATCAGAGACAGCATGTTTATGTACATGTGTGAAACAGAGAGGATTGTTGTGCCAGTAGGCATCCTGATCCAACCCAAATATTTGGAAGGCGTCAAATATGTACATGTCAGTTACTTGGATGAATCTCTTATTCAGCCTTTTTATTTTTGCATCTTGGGGTGATGCCTACGGGTTTCAATGCGATTAACTACCATTTCTCAAAAACAAGTTCGATCACATTCTCGCAAATTTCCTGTGCATCTCTCTTTCCATGTACATGTTTTTATGGCATATCATGTAATGAATATAATTAATCCTACTTGTGCTTATCTCTCCTTGCTCAGCTTTTAAAAGGTCATGCCAAAATTTGAAGTTCCTTGTGAACCTCTGTGAAGCCCTTTTTATGGAACTTCTATACACTTCCACTTGACTCCCTAAGGTAAAGGCCTGGAATCTTTCCAGTGGTATACTGCATTACCTATTTATTGCAGCAAGTACTAACAACATGAAAGCTAGTCAAGCGTCTTAATTGCCAATATAAAACAAAAATTTATTACTTGTGTTGAAAGTTCAGACCAGAAATTCCAATATCCTGAAATTTTGCCATCTTTCTTACCAAATGTAGTTCATTAATTGATCTATAGAGTAATAATAAAGCATCTGAAAACATCTAAATATTATGATGGATCACAATATATTTATTTACGCTATTATAGATTTTATCAGAAAATAGTTCTAAAAAGTATATATGGAAGATCTAAGCCGATCAAAAAAAAAAAGATGATCAGACAAACAAATGTATGGACTGGATGTCCAAAATCACACCATGGATACATTGAAAAGTGGGATGGAAGGAGCATAAGTGGAAACAAAAAATAGTGTGTTAATGTCTACAAATCTGCAACAATGATCAATACCTCTAGATATTGTCCTCTGTAGGTCAAGCAAATTCATAAAAATTTCACATTTGGACCCATAGGTAATTGTTACAGATTTATGGCAAGAGAGTTAGAAGGTGATAATCAATTTATCAAGGTGAATAGCAATGCCAAGGCAACAACCTCCAAATGCCCAAGTTGAGAGAATCATGGTAAAAATTTTGGATGAAAGAAAATAAAAAGAACGTAGGAAGGAGGTGTGAAAATGCTCAGATTTCAATCAGGCATTGTCTAGAACTAAGGCAATAGGGTGGCGGTGGCTTATACAACTTAGAGGTTGTTACAATAAACGGATCCATATATGAATCTTTGTATTATCCATTTATTAGGTTACATGTGGATTAAGTATTTGTTCTTCTATATATAGGAGATTGTCATCCTTTGTTATGATTGAATAATACATAATTCTCTTTCCAGTCTTAACATGGTAACAAAAAAAAAGATTTTCAAGAAGAGAAACCATCAAACTGCTATGCCATCATCATACCAAAAAGTCTGTACTACTGCCTTGTCATCTAGAAAGTCAAAGCTTGGGTTCGTAGAAGTAAATGAAAGAGAAGGAGATGGAGAAGAACGAGTTCCTAACATCAAAATCGATCGCAAACGAAATAAAGGCGAAGGGGTTGTAGAAGCTGCAGTGGTACTACTAGATGTGCCAAAAGCAATGTCGAGACGAGAGCGACTTCAACTACCACTGTATGAGCAAGAGCCACTAGTGTCAAATGCAAGTCTTCAACCAAAACCCCACATCATTGACTGCTACTCCAAGGAGTTTGAGTCCTCCTTCCTCGACTACATGCGTTGCTCCCACCACTTCTCCAACATTGCCACCATGTCCATCATTGCTGCGTTCACAACCCTTACCCATGGCTGCCACAGTTACCGCCTCCTCACTCCGGTCATCCACGACTCACCGTCACTACTTGATCATATTCATCCTCGTCATCTTCGCCCTCCTCCAACATTTACCAATTATCCGTATGTAACCTATCATGGCCACATCTGTGGTTGCCCCTATCCCATACCGTTGCTGCTAGCTCTTCTGCATCACCATTGTTGCCTTGTCACCGTCATGTTGTCTTCCGTGTCAACCTATTTCCTCCACTACTAACAAGTTGTAATGCCCTCAAACCAGACGCTACAAAATTGAAGTTACTATACTAGGATTAATACACTTATAAAAAACATTTAACTGCAATCTACCTAGAACCTGTGTGTGCGACTAGTGACTCCTGCCTCTGAACATCAAACTAGATTGCACTCTAACTAAGCACCTGAAAACAAAACAAAGTAAAAACACACGTGAGTGACTTCATTACACCAAGTACGCGTCACCCAAGTCCGTGGAAACAGAACTTAGAAAATCCACAATCCAACCTTTTAAAATCCTTTAAGCTCTTTCGAAAAAAAATTCCATAAATTCTAATTTAGGTTCCTACTAGAACTAAAACTCTAAATAAATCTCTTATTAAAGTTCTAGAAATTCTCTTCGGAGAAAAACTCAGTAAATCATGTTCTTTTAAAATCTTTCTTTTTGTTCCAAAACTCATGCACTAATCTATTGTATTTCTGAAAAACATCTATGGGACTAGACTCCAGTCTAAAAATAAAATCTCGAATCTGACTAAAACACAATTCTTGACTGAACTAATACTAAAACTCTAATCTCGTCTCAGCTAAAATATGGCTAAAACACAGAAACCAAAACACAACTCGATTCTAACATAAATCTAATTCTGAAAACTCTTTTCTATCCTGATGCCACCTTGATCAGCGATGACCAGACCACAAGCGGAAAGAGATACCAACCTCAACCTCTTACACTGCCATAGTGAAAGTCTGTGTTGAACATTCCACCGTCTACCTTGACCAACAGGCCACACTCTTAGACTCCTCAGCCCCTCTGACTCAATAGACTCTCACTATTTTCTCTATACACAGTGATACATTTCCCACATCCCTTTCTTTCTTGGTGTTTGAGCTCAAATGTTATCTTATCCAGCCCATTCAACACCTTCCTCAAGGCACCCAATCTCTCTAACCAAGGCAAACTCTAAAAATCTTATTCTAGAAACATACATCTTTTCTTTGAAATCTTTATTCTAAATCTTTCTCATTATGGAAATCTTTTCTGTAAAACTATTCTTTTCTTCTAAGATGTCTCTTATAAATCTCTATAAAGTTATTTCTAAACATTATGCCAAAATACCTCAATTAAGCATAAAAATTCATTCACAACCATCTTTATTAAAATCAATCTTACTTGGCTTTAGGTCCGATTCGGTCATACCAAACCAGATCAACAGACTTAAATAGGCCCAGTGCTCAGATCGATTGACCGAACTTTTAGAACAGTCCTTTGAATTTCCCTGGTTCGAAAGATCAAAACATTTCAATCAACCGAAATAGGACTCTGAACTGAAAATTGACAGAAAAACGACATATCGATTTCATTTGATATACTAAATTTCCCGTCTTCAGAAACCTTTCACCAGCCTTCACTCATTTGTTCGTCGGAATGGTAACCTCTAACGCACTACTTTCCGATGAACCACAAATCCTACATAAAACATATATTCTAACATGTCAGTCTATTTCTATTTGAGACAAGTTTCATTAAAAACCATTGCATATTGCTCGAGATACAAAATCAAAAGCAAGCATGACACATCTCAAGGCACTATAGCAATCTCTTGTAAAACTCTACTAAAACTCCATATAAATCATGGAAAATTCTCAAAATCACATATGACCATGGTTTTATGCTCATTAACACATTTCCATACTTTTCAACCATACATGGCATTAATCATGCATTCAAAGCTAGAATTGAAGGAAGAGATATGAGATGGGAACACGTACTCTCAAGTGGTTCCGACGATCCCTTCTTCCTTTGGCGGTCTTTCTCTTCTTCTCCAGCCATCCTCTAGGCTATGAGGGTCACTGACGACACTCCTTACCACTAGCAAGCACAAACTCCTCTCCTCTGTTTCTTTCTTCCTCTGGTTCTCTCTTTTTAACTCTCCCTTTCTCTTTCTCTCCTTCCGGTCTACCCCTTCCACTGCCCTACCTCTTCCCCATTTAAGCCACTGCTCCCCTTTGTTGTCACCTGTCAGCGACAACCACCAAAGATCTCGACAGAATCCGAGATAAGGCATGACTCAAAGCTACGAGGGACTATGGCCGGTAGTGGGTGCTGTGGAGAGTTGACCTCGGCCCCACCAATCTCACTCACACACACATGACGCACTCAGGTTCAAAATACCACACCGTAGGAAAAATCCCACAGATAATACCACTTAAAAGAGGATTCGACACCAATATCTCATTATTAAGCTAATTATCCAGATTACAATAACTAATTACATTTACTCTGGATAACTCAAGCACAAATATTACACAAGCCTAATTCAAGGCTCCTCTCCCATCATCGACCATCCAACAAGCAAAAAGATAAGAGGAAGGAGGAGATTGAATTAAGGGTTTAGGTAATATTTACATGTCAATCCTAACTTCTTCTGAAATTGTAAATATTGCCAAAAAGATCATGAAGTTTCTAATTTACAGGAAAATCCAAAACTTTCCTAATTTACTACTACCTACTTGCCTTATTGACCATTACTTTCCTACATGTTGCTGCAACTCTCCTGTTTGATGTGTGGACAGGTTTAAGGTTGTGTTTGTATCCTCGATGTGTCTGTTTCTTCGTAATTGTGCCTTGGACACGTGTTGTCTTCCAATTTTTGTACTAATTTCATAAAAATTAGTCTTATACATGCCTTATTTCATGAAAATCAATCTGACTACTATTGTTGTATGCTTGCCTGCCTATTGCTGCTACTACACTAGTACTACTATCATTCCTTCTAAATTATATAGTTCTGTGATATAACAAGTTGGAGATGCACCAACTTAAGAGGGAGTGTTAGAGTAAATAAATTTTAACAAATGTGATTAATGTAACCACCATGATAATAGTGGTGATGACACACTATACAGTTGTCCGAATGAGAAGTAGAGTAAGATTTTTGTGACAAACGCATCTATGGAGGAAATTGACATATCTAATTACATATGCATGTAAAGATAAAATTTTTTGATTTGTTAAAAGACCTGTCTTGGATGTCCCTTTCGAGGTGCAACTAAAAAATAAACACCATAAAATGATCACCAGCGAAAACTAAAATAGATGACTATATAAATACCTGCTTACGGTAACTTCTGCCCATGCTATTCTTGTGATACATCAGCAGAATGCACTTGAAAACCATTGCTGCTTGGCGAACTGTTGTGTCTGGAAAGAAACTGTGGTTAGAAACTTGTCAAGATTATGTTCACATAATAATTTAAAGAAATATCAAGAAAGCCAAACCAACTACTTTATAAATCAAGTTATGGAAGAATAGATCAAATGTTCTAAAATGGTTAGTACCATTCACCATTATTATGAAGATGGCATGCCAAAATGGTGGGATATTTGTTGGAGGAAGCATGACTAAAGGATATAAAAGATCATTGTTTCTACACCACCAATACACTCCAACAACATGCAAGCTGAAAAAGAGTATGATGGCAACCAGAACCAATATCTTTCTCTCACCCTGCAGAGACCAAAAGAAGAATACAACATCAGTTTCTCCATGCTAGTACAAACAAGCACACAAATATCTTTATTTGAAAAAATAAATTGTGATCATATTTTATGATACTTGATTTCAAACAAGATAGTCTTATAGCAGGAAGTAATGTTGCTTCAGAAGTAGTCCCTAAATACTTTAACATTGTTAATGAACAATGTATCCTACAAAAAGTTGAACGATGCAAAGTTTAGTATGTGTTATGACAAAAGTTGGTAAGGTGATGCTACAGGAAAAAAACATATTGTTAAACAAATTCAAGAAAAGGTTGGAATCCCAACGTAATTTTTTATTGATGCCATCCAATCAAGCCCGGTTCATGTCATTCAACAGCAAGGTGACTTCAGCCTAAGGATGATGAACCAAGTGAAAAAAAACAAAGATGGAAATAAGAACAACAAAGAAAAGTACATGATCAATTGGTACAACATACTAAGACGACTATGGACCAAGTGCACTGAATTTAATCCTTCCCCCCATTAATGTTGTGTTTAGTACATTGGAATGAAAATATATAGGAATGGAATAAACTCTGAAATGGAATTTGGAATGGAATGGAATAGAATAGATTTATTTCATTACTGTGTTTAGTATATAATGAATTGCAGAATGGAATTGACAGACAATTCATTTCCAATGTTTGGTACATAAAAACAAAATCGAAATGGAAATATAAAATTTGGAAAATCAACAACTACATATTAACAAAAATATCTTGTCAATTTGGAAAAAAAATTAAAATAATTTTTTCCCATACACACTACAATATACACATACACATAAAAGTATTAACACAGATAATCTTTTCTAAATTAGCATTAACATAGATAATTCTTTCTAAATTAGCATTAACAAAATATTCTTGGTAGAATAAAAATTCTTTGTAGGAAAAGTAGACAATAAAAAATATCAATATTCTTTATAAAACAATACATACATAAAAAAATAGGGAAAAAGGACCAAAAAACAAAAAAAATACAAAAAAAGGATGGTTGTGGAGGAGAGAAAGCCGTAAAGGAAAAGGAAAGGCCTTGAAAGAGGAAAAGGGTGACAAACCTCGGGAACACGCCATAGAAGAAGAGGGATGGCCGCCGAGAAAGAGGAACGACCGTAGAGGAGGGCACACAACGTTTTTAGAATTATTCCCAATGAAATGGGAATCAAATTCCTTATCTCTTGGAAAGGAATGAAATTCCCACGTTCAATGGGAATTTGAGGTGGGAATTTGATTCCTAAGAGAATTTCATTCCCATGCTTATTCTAAAGATTTTTTTTGTACCAAACATCAGAATGGAATTCTCTCGTTCCATTCCAGTCTCCATTCCAACGTACCAAACAAGACCGAAAATTCCCAAAGGCAAGCACAACAGCATATCCCAAGAATCAATAGGCATAGCAGTGGATTTGTTCCAATTTGCAATGTCTCTAGCTACTAATCTACTTCAGGTACAACTCCAATGCAAGTGCTTCCAATTGGGAATGAGAAGAATCACTAGTGTTGTACATCTGATGGTGAGCCACTTATTGGTGCCTGACCCTTTGGGTGGAAGACAGATTACTAAAAACCTCTTCATTGTAGATATCCTTTGTACACAATGAAGGGCTTGCATGAAACATGTTAAACCATTTGACGAACTCCATACGACAAACAACAAGCAATGTATATGATGTATTAATGAGGTTAGCCCCCATTTCTAATGAAATGCAGGGGCATGGAGAGATCTTTCTATGTGGGATGATACGAGGGAATGTGTTGAAGCAGTGAACAACACAACTAACTCCATTTCTTTCTTTTTCCACCGTTAGCCCAAAAACACTTGACAAGTGTAGACACCTTAACGTGGCTATCTGGTTTTTCAGTTCCTATTCATTGTTTGAATAATTATACGCATTCATCACTATTCACCAACATGCTCACTTACACTTGCACAAGCACAACACTATCATTCCATGCAATAAGGATGACCTAGGTGTCAGAAATTCGAAGGCCCTTGAAGACTTGTCATGACATTGAATCAAAATCTTCTAAAACTTAATGAATTAAGTGAAATCATGAAAAATACCATAAAACTGCTCTAGAAATCGTAACTAAGGCAAAACCACCCCTTTATCCATACAAACCAGGTATTAATCGTCTCCAAGAAATCCAAATATGAAGTTTGACTACCCAAAGCAATGCAATGATGATAGGTCATCGAAGATACAATATTGGAACAAAGACACATAGTACAAGTAGTCTGCAACTAGACTTTCCACACATCAATCCCTCACATCTATTGCCTTAGCTAGGTAACTAGACTAGAAGATAGGCATCAATCATGATTTTTGCCTAATAATTCAAATAACCAGAAGACTAATCTAATCAACACAAGTTCAGAAAAAGACTAACAACGAATCTAGAATGCATAAGAGTCATAATGAAGTGGAATCCTTGGGGGGGGAAAATCCTAATCCTCGCTTCAAGTCATTAATTATATTTAACAATCAATATTTAGGATGCTAAACCATGATTAACAACAACCTCAATTTGTGTCTGGCCTAAGCCAAAACCCAGATTATTCCAGAAAGACCTTGAACAATGTAGGTCACCTTGAACAATGTAGGTCATTAACTCTAATCATGACCTTAATTAGGATTTTGAAAGCCCAAAAAGGATAATAAACATCATCTCAGATGAATAGTTCAAATGAAAAATCATTAATGATTCTTAAATTGTAATAGACTAAGTAATTAAACCCGATGATGCTCTCATTAAGTACTTGTCAATAACACAGACAATAAAGCGAAGTAAATTTAGCATATAATACAATGATGCTCTCATATGTCTAATCTGGCTTCAAAAAATCCAAGGAGGAAATATAAATGGAACCGGTGACCAAATATTAAAATATTATATCTTTAATCTAAGTAATAATAATAATAAATATCAAAAAAATAACAAAAACATCTGATGTGAGGGACTAACTTAACAAAACAGTCAAAAATCAACAAAACTGTCCAGAAAATCATCCCTATTGAAATCATACTAAAAACCATGAGTCATTGGCTAGTTTTGGTCCATGGCTGGTTTTGCAGCCAATGGCCCATGGTTCCAACCCACCAATGGGATGCCACCCTGTAGATTCACTTAATTGTAAAAAATTAGGTTAAAATCTAAGTTAATTAACCTAAAACACAATTAAAACCTCATGTAACCTAATATTTTTCTTTACTCCCTCCCAGGGTAGCATGCCTTTTGAGAGCATGGCAATTTCATCCACTTGACCAAAGTGCACCTCTGCTATCCAATTGCACTCTAGTTGGCTCACATTTACTCTACTCATGATGTTACTTATGTCCCTGGTTGCAAAACTTGAACTAAGTCCTTAGACCTAAGCTCCCAAAAGTCCGTCCATGTTTTTCATCATAGGGCAATGGTTATAGTGGAGATATTTACAAAGACTAGAGTGAATGAAGTAGTAATGTAAAAGCATTAAAAAAATCGAAAAATGGTTGTTTTTAGTGTTTTTGATTTTATATTTTGTGTTGTTTTTGAAAATCTTTTGAAATAACAACGTAAAAGAAACAACAACAAAGGATGTAGTCACTTCATGAAGTAGCAGGTGTTGATGGGTCTGCCTATTCGACGTGATCCATGTCTTCTAAGATTGGTCTGAATTTTCTACTAATGGTCCATGTCAAATTGGTCTGAATTTTCTACAATCATATGGATGATGGATCATTTTTAGCACCAAGTCTGCTGGTTCTAGTTTTCTGGGTTTGACCTTGTTCTAATATGCCCTGGCCATTATTTTCTTATCCACCGCTTGGAGTTGATGCTCATCTATCAAATGCAACTGAACACAACAATCTTCTATGCTTCTTCGAGCAAAACCGCTCTTAAAACTCTAAGCAACAGAATTTCTACCTCAATGGGTAGCATAACTTCCATTCTATAGACCAAGGAGTAAGGTGTTGCTCCTGTGGCAATTCTGACGTGTTGTATGCCCATAGTGCGTATGGTACTTTCTCATACTAATCTCATGGCAGTTCAGGTTTTTGCCCAGATTCAGTCTCACTCTACGACTCCATTCATCTATGGATGGCACGGAGATGACTTGTGACACTTGATCTTATGCTTCTGTACGTAATCTTCAAATGTTTTTACCATGAAATTCTTCCCATTGTTAGTGATTACTACGTATGGTACCCCATATCTAACAATGATATTGTTCCGAACGAATTTTCCTGTGACTACTATTGTGACTGACTGGTACGATGTTGCTTCTATCCATTTGGTAAATTAATCAATTACCACTAGAACATAATAGTGTCCATTAGAGGCTGTCAGGTTGATCGTGCCAATAATATCTACATCCCATGTGGAGAATGGAGAAGGAGAGGTCATATCATGCATCGCACCGAGACTTGCATAATATGACCTCTCCCAGACCACTCTCTACATGAGTCTAAATGTTATTGGCACGATAAACCCAACAGCTTCTAATGGACAATGTTATGTCCTAATGGCAATCAATGGTATGTCCTATTAGCATCATACAAGTCAATCACAGTAGCAGTCTAAACAATATCATTGTTAAATACAAGGTACCACATAATCACCAACAATGGAAAGAATTTCATGGCAAAAACATTTAAACATTACTTACAAGCATAAGATCAAGCATCACAAGTCATCACAGGTCATCATAAGATTACCCCGTATCATTTACTGCTATTTTCTCTTTGCTGTTGTTTCTTTTACGTCGTTATTTCAAAAGATTTTCAAAAACAACAAAATAATATGCAATCAAAAACACTAAAACAACCATTTTTCGAATTTTTCAATGCTTTTCTGTAAATTTTGTCTTGACTCTCTCTCTCTCAGTAGCCGTTGGAAGATTCCAATCTTAACTCCAGCAGCTGTTACATTTTCTGGGCTAACTGGTGTTTTATTTGGCCATTGATTTGTATTTAGTAGGACCTATTACTAGGGGCTTTACATCTGTTGTAACGTGAGGGGAGTAGGGTCTATAAATTGCCATGAATTTGGGAATTGTAGGATATACAAGGGAAAATCGGAATCTGGTTTTCCATCTAAAATATTGTAACCATCCATTCAGTAGTGATTGGAGAGAGAGGGCTGCTGTAACCGTGGACGTACCCTTAGGGGGAACCACGTAAATTCTTTGTGTATTGTGTGGATTGTCTCCCTCCAATTATTCTCTTCTCTCCTCCCTTATTCTACTGTTTTGTTTGCTGTTTTTCCCATTTGTTTTCAACATTTTCCATTATTTCTTTATTCACTGTTGTCTTTGTAAATATCTCCACTGTAACCATCACCCTATGATTTCACGAAACACTGCCTTCCTCACTGTGTGCCTTGCTTTGCTTACATATCTCCAATCTCAACATGCTGCTGAGAACAGATGTAAAGCAGAGATGGAAAAGTACTTTAGGAGGCCCTCATCCACACCAACATTAAACCAGTAATATGTTTAAGTTACCATGACCTACTAAGCTTTACTTTCAGTCAGCTTCACACATAAGCAATCAGCAAGGATGGCATTCAAATTCATGTATAAATAATATATAGACTCCTCCTAAGCTTCTAGCCACAAATGACCACACATTTTGCAGTATAGAAAGGGTACCCATAGCACATTTTAAATCCCAATTATAGTGGCAAGCCTTGACTTTTTGATGCAAAAAGAATAACTTCCAGGAGCATATGTACAGAAGGTGAAACAGTAACAAATCTAACTAAGAAAAGTAGATGACAAAGAAATATACTAATTTTGTATGGAAGTAATGATGATACATACTGGTGTTCAAAAATAAAACGAAAAAGCAAAATAATAAGAGTGAAATAACATTTGGAAAGGTTTCAACATAAAGAGAGATATGGAAGTTCAGTAGAGTAAGCAGAACCTTTAGAGCTGTCTGCTTTCGCAAAATATCATTTGACTTGAACAATACTGCAGCAATCCAAATTGTGACAAAAAAACCTGCAAGGTCTTAAACAAAGTTAACAAATTTCTCACCTAGAAATAGAGACATTGGTGTATCTAACAATAAAAGCTCAAAGCATTACTACAATGAATATGAAACAAAAATGGACGGTTATTTGGTACTTAAAGATAGTATTGCACCCCACAAATTTCCCCCATGGATGTGTGACATTGTCTCAACAGCTGTTGTCATAAATACTGATGAAACTTCAGTTACACTAAAGACATCACAGACTAACTTCCATCAGGCAAGTGCCTTTGTGCATTTTTAGGGTGCTTGCTTAACCATAACTTGATCCATATGAATGATAAGAGCAATTTTTTACAGGCCAACTTGTGCAGGGGGATGACCAACCGACCCTCTCACAAGTACATAATCAGTGGGCCCCATGCCCTTGTGAGAGGGTCGGCCTGGTCTGCCTCCTACACAAGTCAGCCCGTGCCAAATTAATCTGACTGATAAGGGTAACCACCATAAATGATTCATCTTTTTAACAAAAGAAAATTTATTTAACATTTTTTTATTTGGTTGTCTCGTTTTTTCACACATGATGTGTTCAGTAAATGTTCTTGCCACAGAGATCAACAGAGTAACTCCAATTTTTCCATAACAGCAATTGAAAGCCATTTGGAAAATCATGATAGCACATGCATCGAAAAATGTTAAAAATAACAAAATAATGCTTACAAAAGATGAAGTTAGAGATTGTTGTGGCTAGCCACTACAAAATCATTTTTGAGAGAACATAAAGATAAAGGCCAAGATGAGAAGCTTCATATCTTCCTTAGCTTACAATAGAGCTTAGAGAAGATGAAGGTAGACCATTTGTGCAATTTTTCGCCTCAAAAGAAATTAAAAAGGTAAGTTTGGATTGAATAAGGAGAGGTCATCAAGTTTGAATGAATTTCCTTATCTTTTCCAATACTTGTGGTCTTAGAGTGGTCAAGTTGTTATTCTATTAACCTCTCTTTTATCTTTATTATTCCATTGATTGCAAAAGTATATGAGACAAGGGATTTAAAACCTATAATCCTTACCAACAAGTCATGATGATTGTCACAAGATTGTTGACCAAGAGGCTTTTGCAAGTTGTAGAAAAACAGAACATCCATCTTAGTCATATTTCATTCAAAACCGGAGTCTAGCACATGGCTTTATGGCTCGCAACCTATTATCACACCCCTTCCTTTGTCCTCTGGGTTGAAATGAGATCAACCGCTATTGTAGGAAACCTAGTCTTTATCCTATTACACCCCTACCTCTCCAATATCAGCCAACTGTAATAAATGTTTGGAGGCAGGTGTGGTTTGAGGGCCAACAGGAGTGGAGCTTGTGGTTGTGTCATACTACCACCATACGAGTACTCATACCAGTCTAATATTGATTACGGAGAGCTAATTGTCAATCAATAGGGTTTCAGCCTTTCAGTTTTCTCTCCTCACAGCTAGCTTTTAGGATGAGGCCTTGTAGTCCTGTAACAATTGGTATCAGCATCAACCTTATTCCCCTGGTTTAAATCACAAATTGGAATACCTGAATACGGATGGTCTCAGCCACCATATTAGACCGAGAGACTTTCCAATCGGACCAAAAAGTACACTTCTTTTGAAAAATAATACTTAGTTATATTTCATACTCTTCATCATAAGATGAGCTAAAACAGTACCATATTGGTTCTTAATGCTAGCTTTCATACCATAGAACCAACAAGAAATCACAGAAGACCATATAAAATCGATGATGACACATGCGAGGCAAAACAACTACTACTATATACACAAACTCCAAATTGAAACAGCAAGATAGACATTATTAGTAAAACGCAATAGAAGAGAAACCAGTGTTATACCTTGCAAGTGTTGGCGGATGAACACAACCAGGAGCAGCAGCGAGAAGGGAAGAATCTGCTCGATCCACCTCGCAACCTGCTGTATATCATACCTCTGGTACGTCGACTCCCTCCCATTCCCACCACCACCACCACTCCCCACCGCCGCCTCACCCCCCTCCCCGGCACCCAAAGAACCACCACCAATAGTCAACGGCACACCCTCCCCCTCTCCCACCCCATCTCCACCACCACCACTCTCCCTCCCCTCCCCCGACAAACCCCCTCCTCCTCCACCCCTACCGCTCTCCTGCTCCCCCGAGCTGACGATCCTGATCGAGACCTCCCCGTCGCCGACCAAGCCGCCGCTACCGTCCTCTGGGTGACTCGACCTGAGCGACGGCCGGAGGATGCCGGCGTACTCGAGAAGAGATGATACCGGCGATCGGAGGAGGGTAGACGGTGGGAAACGGAGGAGGCCGTCGTACCTTCCCCGGGCCCCGCCGCCGCCGACGGTGGTGGTGATAGTCCCCTCCGATGTGTTCCTGATTGTTGACGTCGTCGTCGTCGTCGTCGTCGTCGTCTCCATTTCGAGGCGAGGAAGTGGAAATCCAAACCCTATTTCAAAAAAGGAGGAGGAGGAGGAAGACGAGAACAAGTAAGGAAGCAAATCGTAATGGATGCAGACATGTAGTAGACAAGTATAATTAGGAGTTTTGTGCAGTGGTAGAAGGAGACCACAAAACAGTTTTTGGTTCGTACGCGGAATCAGACTTTTCGAGTGTTTAACAAATATATCTCTTTTGGATTTGTTGTGTGAATACCGCAATAAATTTTAACGTCAATACACTTATACAACCATTAAAAAAAAGTGGGTCAATTTCTTTTAAATTATATAAATCTTACTTTAATTTAGAAGGATGTCATGACTTTGTCATTAACTTATGGACAAACTCAGAGGTAACTCTTAGATCTGACTCTTCTCTAGTTAATTTTGCGTTCAAACTTAAACAACTAAAAATGTAGATCAGGAGATGGATCATACCTAAGAGAGAGGAAAGAAGGAAAAGATTAGAATACATAGAATCTCATATCATGAGGATTGATCATATGACTGAAACTCAAACTCTTGATAATACTACTTTAAGCATTAAGAATAATCTCATGATGGAACACAATACTCATCTTTTAAAACAAGAAACATATTGAAGACAAAAGTCTAGAGTGCAATGGTTAAAGGAGGGTGACCTGAACACTGCTTTTTTTTTATAATATCTTTAAATGTCACAAGAGAATTAATTATATTTCCTCCCTTAAGGTCAATGGCAATCTATTAACCTCCCCTTCCCTAATCTGCATTGAGATTGAAAATTATTTTACTCAACAATTTAATAAGAATTCAAGGGTAAAGGTATCTCTAAACTGGGAATGTCTGTTACCAATGAAGATCACCAACCCTAATAAGTTAGAGAAAGAGTTCACCTTGACAGAAATTAAAAAAAGCACCTTTGATCTTCCAGGAGAGAAGTCTCCTAGCCTTGATAGCTTCCCCCTACTGTTTTTTTGGGAATTCTGGGAATGCCTACATCCTGATTTAATGACAATTTTCCAAAAATTGCACCTGGAATCAAACCCAGATTTTCTCAAACTAATAAATCAGACATTCATTACTTTTATCCCTAAGAAAGAAGATGCTGAAAGTATTAAAGATTATAGACCTATTAGTCTACTTAATAGTATTTATAAAATCATTACAAAATGTTTGGCTGCAAGATTCTCACTTTCTCTAATGAATATTATTGATGATTCCCAATGTGCTTCCCTTTCTGGAAGATACATTGATGATTGTTTTTTGGTTGTGCAAGAAACTTTGAATTATATGAAGACTACAAATGTCTCTGGTTTTATTTTGATATTAGATTTTGAAAAAGCTTTTGATAATGTCAATTGGGAATTTTTGTTGAATTCTCTTAAAGGACTGGGTTGTGGGGATAAATGGATTTCTTAGATTTCTACGTGTATCTCAACTGCTAGATTCTCCATTCTAACAAATGGATCCCCCATTGGCTTCTTTGGTGCATCCAATGGCCTTAGGCAAAGGGATCCCCTATCTCCCCTTCTATTCATTGTGGTTGCCCACATTTTAAATAGGATGCTGGCATTAACAGCAAGCAAAAATAGCATTTCAGGGATCCAACTATCTAATGAAGGATCACATGTGCTTAACATACAATATGCTGATGATACTATCCTATTTCTTTCCTCTGGAATGGACAACTTGGTTAATATTAAAAGGATTCTTTGCTGCTTTCAGACTTGTTCTAGACTCAAAATAAATTTCCAGAAGTCTTCTTTGACTGGTGTGGGTATATCTAGGGCATTGGTGGAGCATGGGTGTGATATTTTGGGATTTTAACCTAGAACTTTGTCAATCACTTACTTAGGCCTTCCTTTGCATCATCTTATAAGGATTGGACACCTGTCATTGAAAAAATCTCCAATAAGTTATTTACTTGGAAGGTTAATCTCCTTTTTCTAGGGAGAAGAATAACCATAGTAAACAGTGTTTTATCTACAATACCTACCTACTACCTTTCGATTCTTCATCTACCCTTAAGGGTGGAAAAGGAGATTAATAGACTCAGATGTAGATTCTTATGGCAGTCGTCATCAACTAATAAAAAAAGTTATCACTTGGTAAAGTGGAATACCTTATGTAAATCTAAGGAAGAAAAGGATTGGGGCATCATTAATCTTAGGAACTTTAGTACGGCCCTTAAAGGTAAACTCTTATGAAAGTTTTGGACTTGTGCTCCTAATCTGAAGTGGCCAATTTTATTAAGAGCCAGATACTACTCTAGATCTGGATTGGGGACTTTATTAAACTCTTCACCTAGGAAATGCTCTCCAATTTGGCAAGAGTTTAAGAAATGTTTTAGTATTCTTAATTGTTTCATTTTAATTGAAGTAGGAGATGGGGAAGACACCATCTTCTGGGAGAATAATTGGATTAATGGCACCCCTCTAAAATATATATTTCCAGACTTACATAAAATAGCAAAACACAAGAAATTATCTGTGAAAAGGGTGCTGCAACTTTTTGAGAGTAATTTCCAAGGTTTATTCCATGACTTTGACAGTATGGTGCAACACAACAACTCCTCTGCATTGCAGGCACAAGCAGACCATTTAGCAGATATACTATTTGGCCTATAGCTTAATTTGGAAAAAGATAAGCTTCAATGGCAACCTGATCTTAATTTTGCTTATTCAATAAAATCATGTTATAATGTTATCAATGATGGTGGATTGAGATTCCACCTATACAAACCCATTTGGAAGGTTTGGGTACCTTTAAAAATCAAACTCTTTACTTGGTTAGAAGTATCAAATAAGATTCTAACCAAAGATAACCTGATGAAAAAAGGATGGATCGGTCAAGATCTTTGCATTATGTGCAAGGCTCACTGTGAAACTGTATCGCATTTATTTATTCATTGCTCTTTTGCAGCTACTATATGGAAGTTTTTTATTAACTGTCCTTTGTATCCAGTATTTTATCATGTCTCAGATTTTTTACCGGTATAAACCCCATTGTTTTTTTGCATTATCTGAACCTGGTTGGAATGTGCTCATTCTGGCAATAATCTGGTGTATTTGGGAAGAAAGAAATAGTAGATTTTTTTGTAACTCATTTGATACAAGTAGACAAACCATATTTAAGATTATTTCCCTTATGTATTCCTGGTTAGTAAACTTGGGTACAGGTTTTGAAAGGGAGGCTTTACTACAATCTGTCTTGGAAATGCAAAATTCCTGGAGTATGAATCAATCAAATCTGAGAGTCTCTACTCAATCTATCACTGTGCCCCCCATCTCATCAGCCAACACTCCAGCTGAGACCATGCAACCTGAGCAAAATTCCATGGAGGATCATTCCTCATGATTTTCCTTCTGTAATAATTTTTTGTGTGGTCTTTACTAAGATTGGGACTGTAATTTAATTACTTTTGGACTTTCTTAGCCTGTTATACACTCAACTGGCTAACTCCCTTTTCTTTTTAATTCTCTGGATCTTCTGGGTCTCAGGCCTTTTTGTAATATTTTGGACAATATTTGAGTTCTTGGTGGTGGTTCCATAACCAAGAATCCTTATCAATATAATTATCGTTTCCAAAAAAAAAAATACCCTTACTCTTCTAGTTATGAGTTTATCTTGTGCCAATACACCTACCATGAACTTAAGTCTGCTTTTCTTACCATTTCATAATTGGTGTCAAATTTTAATATACCATAAGTACACAATATATTATGTAGTATGTTTACAAATACAGATTGATTCCACAGATAATAAAGTAATATAGTAAAATTTAATTGTCAGAAACTCAAAGAAAAGTGATGAAGTTAATGAAAATGATTAAAGATAATTAATTTAAAACAACAATAAAATACAAAATAGGTAACTAAGATTTTTAAATCCATCCATGTAAATAAAGGATATATGACTAAATTTATTCTTTATCTTTCTTCCTCATCTAAATAAATTAACATAATGATTTTTATCCTAATAAACATAATCTATATGCATTACATCATAGAATATCAAATAGTAGATAAAACCATACAAAATTCTTTTCCAAAACATAGACTAAAAAATGTAATTAATATTAGTCCCTTTCTATAAAATGTTTTTTTTTAAACAACTTTTCTGTAACTCTGCTTAAATCTCAAGAAAGTCTTACCAAGCAAACAAACCAAAATACACAAATCAAACATTAATTGCATCTTTAGAAAAACTCAAGAAATCGACTGTAGGGTCCTAATTCAGCAGACTGAAATCTTTCGATATGCCGAAATGATCCAAATCTGAATGTGGCTTTGGCCTTGGTTCAACAGATCGAAACCTAACGGTTTGCCAAAATCTCCTGGTTCGACATACCAAACCTGACGCTTTTTGAAATCTGGCCTTTGCTCTATGTCAATTGTTCGTTGAAATTGGGACTTCGATAGACCCCCTTCCGGTGAGCCATAAATCCTACATAAAATCTCACTAGTAGCATACCAAGTCTACTTCTATTTAGGATAAGTTTCATAAAAAATCATGAAACATAACTCAAGATACAAAATCGAAGAAGACTCATTCTCGGTCATTGTAGCATAATCTCGGGAAATCCACTAAAATTCTTGATAAATCATGGAAAATTCTCATATCATCACATTATCATGATTTCATGCTACTCAACACTTATTCATGCTTTTTAATCAAAATCTCAACATTCATTCATATTTAAAACTTGAACTAAGAAAGAAATAAAGGAAAGGGACGCATACACTCAAGGTAATCTCCGACGATCCTTTTCTCCTCTGGCAGTCTTCCCTCACTCTTGCCGACGTCCCCTAGGCTCTGAGGTCTCCAAAGGCACTCCTCTAACACCGGCGAACACTCACCCTTTTTCTCTCTCTCTCTCTCTCTCTCTTCTCTAGTTTTCACCCGATTCTTTTTCTCTTCTTTCTTTCTCCCGAACTGTCGATCCCAGCACCATCTCCTCCTCCCATAAATGTTCATCGTCCCCTTGTCCTCGTTCGTCAACAACACAGCCAAGGATCCCAACGAATCGACGGGAGGCATGGCGCAAAGCTGCGGCAGGAGAAAGCATACAGTAGCTAACGGTGGGTATTGTGCAACGTTGACTCTAGCCCTGCTCTAGTCCCACATACACGAACGAGGCATATAAAAGTCCAAAATACCACACAATAGGGAAATTATCAGAGATAAATACCAATTAAAAGAGCGAGTTTAACACAAAAGCACAATACATAACTAATTATTTAAATTACAAGAACTTAATTACATTTATTCTGGATAATTTATGCACAAGTGTTACATTGTGGCTTCTCGTTTGAGAGTTTACTCAGATTAGAATGTTTAAAAGGATAGGTGGACTTGAACTAGTTTTAGGAGGATCACACATTCTAAAGATTTCTAACACTCTTGAGGAACAATGTTCCATCTGTGCTCCACTTTCAATGATGTAAGAACTGATGCATGGATGCATGATTCAAGCAAATAATACAAATGCAGGGTCAATATTTGATGCAATGAATGGTCCATTTGGTAGGTTAGGCTAGTGGGGTACGATTAGTCTCAAATCATATAGACATATGTAAAACACATGGATACAATTCATTGTGATCAAATGTTTTCCGTCTTTGAGTATGACCAGTATTCTTGGGTAAGGATTGTCGTCTCACAACTCAACTTGGCAAATAAAGGAATTCTATGAGTAAAGAACTGAGTGAAGGAGTGAACTCTTCCATTGCTAAGCTGGGGTTTATCTTTTAGTCAAAGTAGCGTGTCTACATATACTATATGAACCCCAACAGTGTGAGTTCATTTTTCGATCACGGTAGGACTTGATGTACTAACACCTGATAAGATTTCTACATGTACACTCAACAATACGTGTTAGTAATCAAAGGTGTATCTTTCCTTACCTCAGAAGGGTTGCATGGCTAAGTCGTTTTTGCTTAGAAAAGGTGCTATAATGCTATCTTTAGCTCCCCCATATTTGAAACTAGGTGGAGGATATTAGTCTCGGCCTCAGCTAAAGAGATTGAAAATCGAAGTCCAGTGGACACTGATCATGAGTCATCCGTAGATACTCCAAAGATCATTGCAGAAGTAGTGTCTTTTTTGAGAAAACGCACCCAAGTCTTGAAACACGATTGAGTAGGACGTTGACTCCAAATCCGAGTGAGTCGATCATTGCATCACTGGCCAACTAGTTCTAATTTCCCTACTTACTAAATTTCATTTGCATGCAAGGTAGATGACACTACTTATTTGATCTTTTTATTTTTCTTAGGGTTTTTTATTTTTTGGATTTTTAATTTTTTGGATTTTTGTTTTTTTTCCATTTTTTTTTTATGAGTGTGGTCATAGCTCTCCCTCTTATACATCTAGCATTACTGCCTTGTATTTATTGGTGATGAGAGAGTTTTCCCTTTCATGATGCTTTTATCTTTCGAGAACTTAAGACTTCGTACTAACCTTAATTGATCGTTGTCCGCTTTATTTACTCGGTCTTTAAGCTTCTAGGGTTTCGATCCCCTTGCCTATGTGTGACAGAAGAGACGAGGAGACTTAAGATACAACAAGCTCTTAACGTTAGCTTATAGCTCTGTACCACTTGTCGATATTTACTCCTAGTGTGCCTTCAATATCCCTAGGGTTTTCTCTTTATTTTTCTTTTGGCCTTTTCTTTCCTTTTCTCCTTTTTTTCCCTTTCTTTCCTTTTGGGGTTCCCCTCTTTTATTGGCTTTTTGTAAGTGCCTGCCCATCACTACATTCCAGGTTTACACTATGACAACACCTATTCGTCTTTTTTCTCACCTCACTTTGGGTACTCGTCCATCACTACCTTCTAAAATTATGCTATGACGGCGTACCCAATTTCGTGCACTCCACTCTTTTTGGTGCTCTCTAAGTCTAGTGATTTGGTATGCTTATCCATCACTGCCTTCTTGGATTTATATTAGGATGCCGCGTTATACAAGACAAGCGACATTTTAGGATCTGCCTAAGCTCTGAGCTTACTTTTCTCTTATCTCCCCATGTAGGGTGTATGTGAGTGTAAGATAAGGTTTCAGTTACTCTAGTTGTTCAACTTGTTTTCTATTTGGGAGGCACTTCTCTTCCTTAGCTGGTACTAGGTCTTGGGCTCTCTCTAGGCTTTACCATGTTGATTAAGTGTATACTTCTAGAGTATACGTAACTTCCACAGATCTGAAGAGATCTTCAGTTTGTCATGACCAATTGATGGACCTTCTCTAGGTGTTACACTCTCTGTTTGAGAACCTTGGATAATATTTTGGCAAGTCTACTTGATGCTCTAAGTGGTCGGGTGTAACTTACACTCATTAATCATTATTATTATTATTATTATTGCTATCACTAAATTTAGCCTGACATTCAAAATAAATAAAGACAAGGAAAGAAATTAAATGTCTTATTTACTAGTTTTTGAAATGAATTAACTTTGCTCCTGGTCAGGCTCAGTCGAGTCTCGTACCTCCCTTCCTAGATGGAGGGCCTTACCTTATGGGTGGTTGTAGGAGCCTGTCCCTGGCATTGAGGATTTAGGTGTTGGTGGCACCTCTTTTGATTTTTCCTTTGGCTTGCGCTCAGTCCACGCTTTATTAGGGTCATTGTCGATCTCATCTTGAATTTCCTCTTGTAGTGTGCCCTTGGCAAGTTGGTCTTTCCGAGGAGGTTCCAGCAAACTTCTTTGTCTCTCTGGGACAAAGGCACTGATGTCTCCCTGGCTGGTGTGCTTATAGACCCTCTTTGTGTGCTCTTCAGGATCAAGAGGCTTGGGTGGAGGATCAGCTCTTATAGGCTCTACTAGAAAGGGCTACAGGTGCTGACAGAGAACATTGAGTGCAACCTCTATTTCATACCAGTCTTGGTCAGCATATTCATCGTAGACAGCCAGCAGGTCTTTCGAATCATTTACTTGGGCAGGTTCATTTTGTATCAGAGGGGATCTTACAGCATCTTCAATCACTTACTCTTGCTAGTTATTCCATGCGTCATCGCCCGGAGTATCTTCGTCAGACCTTACTTCTTGAGGAGGCATTGTTTGTGCATCAAGGCCCCTTCCTCCTTTAGCTAGCTGCTCAAACTTTGCTTGTATGTGCTAGATGAATATCAGTTCCGGCTAAGCAATTGATTGGACATCTTCGACTTCGATATGGGTTATTTAGTGATTGGGCATGGGGTCCTGATGGATCTGCATCACATGTTGATTCTCCCAAGTTGCCCTTAGTCTCTTCTTACCGTCAGTCTATATGATTTCTCCTTAGTCATTTAGCTCATGTATTGTCCTTTACCATGAAACACTCTTCTAGTGTATGTCTGTTCTTCTGGTGATATAAGCGATACTTGGAAAGGTCTGCATTTGGAACATTTAGGGTAAGTGCTAGAGGCTGTAGATCTCCGCTCTCCACTAATATCCTGAAGACATCAAGGAGCGACTTTGGAAGTGGTGGATGGCTCTGTCTTTTAGGTTCGTAATGCTGAGGTGGAGGGACAGCGTGGTAGGTCATTTGCCTTGGTTGTTGCCCCTCGTGTTAATTGTTTGGTTGTCCTTGTTGAGCGTACACCAAGTAAGTCGGAGGCTGTTGATGTTGATATTGTTAGGGCTGTTGTTGTTGCTACATCGATTGAGTCTAGTACTGCCTCTACTGGAATTACGGCTAATAGTGCGTAGACTGTCCCTAGAGCTGGACTAGCAAACCTTGGTACTAGACTAGCTGATTCAAATTTTGCACTAACAACCTCTGGTATTGGGTTGTAAATGGAGCCATGTCATCAATGATGCCCTTAAATTTATACCCTAAGGTTTTCTTCTTGTCCCTTCCTTCGAACTTTAGGAATGGTAGGTCCTTTTTGTTGTGGAGGACTCTCGTAACACAATCGTATAACTAGGAGTATATGTGGAAGTCGCACATTAGCAAACCCATTCTGAGTGCTCCAGTAGTGTTTCGGGCTACGATCTTGATTGCTTAGTCCTCAGGGATTTAGCATTGTGACCTAGCTGCCATGTCTCTCCATTTACATGCGAAGGTTACAATGTCCTCATTTGATCTCATCTTTTCAGCAATGAGGTCCTCGATTGTTGGCTTATGCTGGATGCGATGGGTATATTACTGTAGGAACATCTCCAACACAATCCTGAAGTCACTGAGATCATATGTTATAAGCGTGTTGAACCACCTTAGTGCTTCTCCCTCCAAGCTCTTGAAGAAAAGGTAGACAGTATGCCCATTATCATGTTGATAGGGTAGGGCATCTATGGTGAAGGTAGCTAGATGACTCCTTAGATTAGTCGTCTCGTCATTTTTCTACATCGTGGGCATCTTAAATCTGCGTAGTAGAATGAAGTATGGGAACTTAGAAGTGTCAAAGTCGACCGATGCCTTGAAGATTACTCCTACTTCTGCTAGTACATCTGAGACCATTCTTTAAACATCCAACCCTAGAGTAACTGACTGCCCTTAGCCATGGTACCCTTGGAATTGTTGCGGTTGGGAGTACCGTATTGAGGAGAGGAGAGTTGAGTTGGGGTATGATAGCGTGATAGTGGTTGCATTGCCCTTAGGTGATGATGTGAGTGGTAGCTCAGTGAAGATTATATGACTTGTTGGGTAGGAGAGTAGACCAGTGCCATAGGATATGGTGTGGAGGGTTGTATTAATGGGCCTTGTGTTAGAAAACTTACTATTGGGCTTGGTGGTGCCCTTTCAGGTAGTGTGTGTAAATGGATTGATGAAAGGGCACACCATATTTGGAAATAACTCATGCCTCCCCCTCCACCTTGTTCATATGATTGGCCTCCGTATGAAGTGGGGTGTTGAAGAGGAACCCATGTTGACCAGTGGAGTTGTTTGCTTGAGTTGCAAAGGTTGATGCCATTGACATGCTAGACGTGGTTGATAGGTTGGCGTGGTCCTTGTGAGAATAGTATATCTTTGACCAGCCTCCCTTTGTGGATCTTCTTTACAAGTTTTTAATAGAGAGATTATAGACTATTGAAAAGAAAATTACAAACTCTGTTGAAACTTTAACTTCTAACCTATTACAAGTATTTAGGAAAGGAAAATTATAGACTCAAAATAATGAAATACAAAAGCAATTAATTACAACTTTGTTTAACAGGGTAAATGATGACCCAAAGTTACTGTCTTGATATCCCTATAACTTGTACATGCAATCACACATAAATTACCCTACAAACAAGGCACCCAGAACGTGGTCTGCCTGACGTCGCCTATAGAGGCGGCAATAGAACTCGTCATCAATTAAGTTGGCAGTGAAGAGCGACACTTGTTAGACAAGCAGCTGATGTGTCTGTCCTTTCAGAAGTCAAGATCTGTCTTGAATAGATCGCACTTCAAACAAGGTTTCTTAACAAACAGGTTTCAAACCAAAACACAGATTTTACTTGTTAAAATAGTTAATTAATTAATTAATTAACCTAAATTCTCTCAATTGTTGGGTTCCTAAGGCAAGAGGTAAGGCTTTTATTCAGCGTTCTAAGGGTTATTCAGTAGGACTTTTTTCTTCTTCGAGTACCACTCTTGGACCTTTAATAGGTCTACTAAGAGGACTTAGGCTGTGGATTTGTTTTTCTTAAGAGGAACCCACAAGTTAGAATTTTGTCCTTAAGGTCATTTCCTAATAATCCACAAAGCTATAAATAAACATAAAATACTAGAGTATCAAGTATCTACTAAGGTTTATTATTGACTCAAGGAGAAGAAAGGAGTCAATAATAACGCCTTAGGATACCTTAAGTTCCCACTTTAATTTCCGCAATTAGGTATGAAGCATGGGAGAGCAACTTGTGTTGGTTTGGTTCACTTGGCTTGATTATTTTAATTAAAGTGAGATTTTCTTAAGGAATATCACTTTAATGTAAAACAAGTAATTTCCATCCTAATGGTGGACAGAAAACAAGCCTAAAATCTATTAAAAAAAATTAAAAGACAAGTGGACAGGTTATATTATTTTTTTCTAATTTATTTATATTTATTTCACTATTGCAGGACTAAAAAATCATCATAAACAAGAAAAACTACAAAAGGCCTACAGGAAAAAAAGATGCAGATCACGTCGTCGACTAAAACAACGTTGAAGTCACCTATTAAATTGCAACGAAAATTGGCGCCTAGTATATGGGCGATTAGAAATGAAGAACTCTTAATTCCTAAAAAAACCCAATAAAACAGTCTAATCATCATGAAATCCTATACACACGACTTCTAGACTTGAAACAACACTTAGATCTAGAAATAAAAATAAAATGAATAAAAGAAAGGGAAGATTTACTTAAGTAGTACGGGAGTTGACTTAAATTGGTCCTATTGTGATCACCACTTTTGTGGATGAAGGATTTAAGGGTATTGTTGAGGAGGTCGACGTTTCCATTGACGTCGACATTCCTTGTTGTGATCGTCACTTGTCTTTCGCTGATGTTGGCTGACAAGACGCCTACAGAAGATGCAGTGGCTTGGTGGTTGCGGGTTCTCGGTTCACCGAGTCGACAATAGGATGCTGCCGAGTGGCATCCTCGTGTTATGTAATCTTCCTTCTCTTCAAAACAAACAGTAAATGAATTTGGATTAGACTAGGTGTAGTAAACAATATCACAATAAAATAATGAACAATATGAATAAATAAATTTAAATACTAACTAGGGAGTT
Organism: Posidonia australis; assembly: GCA_024699735.1. Classification (NCBI taxonomy): domain Eukaryota; kingdom Viridiplantae; phylum Streptophyta; class Magnoliopsida; order Alismatales; family Posidoniaceae; genus Posidonia; species Posidonia australis. Next base: position 1,123 of record JAMKQA010010099.1, on the reverse strand, counting down.
GTCCTTGCATGCATATGCCATAGACGTATTTATAAATGTAATGATTATGTAAGAAAAAAATGAATTGAAATAATATTCCCTTCACCCTCGTGCTCGTGGCATGGAGTGGAGGAAGCGTACTCAAATGGAGCTTTAGAGGCACCTTTTAGCTCTTGGAAGGCTTGATCTCTTACGGATCAAGGTTTTCACAAAGAGGTTGGACAGATTAGGGGCTATGGCTCTCTCTCTTAGGGTCTCTCTCTCTCAGAAAGGGATCCTCTCTCTCTGAAAATCTCTCCCTAAGGTTTCTCTTAAGCTCTCCTAGGGTTTCCAATGACCTTCTTTGGTTTCTGAATTACCTCTCTTCAAACTCTTGACTTAAGTGTCTTTTTATAGAGTTTTAGAGGCCAGATCTTGTTAAAGATGAGTAGAAGATCCAAGGGCCAAGATCAAAATCGCTTAAAATGAAAATGAATATGATATTTGTTGTCGTCGCCCATGAGACGAAAAAATCATAGTGTCGCTGCCAAAACAGGCGATGAGGCTGAAGAATCTATTCTAGCTTGACATGGTGAATCAATACCTAAAAGGTAATAATATTTTCCACATCAGTTAGTCGTTGATGGCATAGGCGTCGATAAACTAAAAAGATAAAATTTTAAAAATTAAGATCCCAAAATATCCTCACACGAATCTAATAGCAAATAACGACTAAATCAATCTTTAAAATCATCTTCGTAATGGAAATAAATTTTAAATAAATTCGAAATTTAAATTAAATTTTAAATTTTAAATTTCCAATAATTATGAAAATATCAGTTAAAATCAAGGATATATCTGATTTAATTTAGATTTACAATCATCTAGATATTTGGATTATATCTTTATTTTTAAACATGATCTTGAATTAAATATTGTTATAACATTTAAAAATGTGATAACTTAACATAAAATCTCATTTTTTATACAAAAAAAGATAAATGATCTTAATTATGATATCTGTTAGAAATATTAACATTAATTTTGATGATTATTCATTTGTGCTTATTTTCATAAATATTATAACGTGAAAAAGATTTAGAAGTCTTAGCATGAATTCAAAAATTACACACCGGCATCAAGAGCGATGGACTATTCCAGCAAA
>JAMKQA010010098.1:0-115595 GCA_024699735.1 Posidonia australis | reverse complement strand
CAAGTTGGTGCGCCAGCCCTGCTCACAGATGTCTGATTTGGGCTCTGGCTAATGGGTTTGGGGCTCGGTTTAAGGGCTGATCGCATCCAAAGCAACATAGGGACACTCATTCCTGGGTCACCTCAAAATCGGGGTATCTACAATAACTAAAACAAAGGCATCAGAGTACTCTACAATTAGGGACAAAAATCAATTCAATCTGATGCTTGTAGCTTAAGATATCAAAATTTAAAGACAAAGAGCACAAACAAGTGAACAGTAACAGGACATGGAATAATCACTATAAAATTCACCAAAAATCTCCTAAAATTATGAAATAACTACCAAGCATCCAAAACATGCCAAGCAACACATTCACAACATTTTCAAGAGAAATTAAAGAGAAAAGAGTGGGTGTGCACTTGACAGATGTGCATAAAACTCCTTCTCACTGTCGGTCGACCAACTAAAACGCAGTCGATCACCACCCCTTTGGAGCTCCTCATGGTCCCACCATGAACTCTTTCAGCCCTCACACTAGGGACCAATTCACATCCCTCTTTCTTTGTTTCCCTCACACTCACAGATGTTGGATGAAGGAGGAAGAGAGAAGGGCTCAAAGAGGAGGAGATGGAAGACAGAGAAGAAAACTTTGAAAGGTTGGCGCTCTCTCACACTCCATTGTGTGTGAAGAATTGGTGGTGAGGATGAAGTGTGTTGCGTACACCTCATTTCCTTATATAGACATGGATTGAGGGTAAGTGGCCACATGCACACCTACGAGTTATATGGCCAATTACTCATTATGCACCAACCAAACCACACAGCAAGGCCAACAACCACTCCTCACCAACCGAACAACTTCATGCACAAGTACAATGCACCAACCAATTCACCAACAAATTAAATGAACTAGATGTACCATGTGGAACAATTATGCGACCCCAGAACGTGGGAGCTACACACATAAGGAATACGTGATACTAACACACGAGTCTAGTTAATTCAATGGCCAAAATAAGAGGCAGAGCTCAAAACATTAACAAACGAGCACGAGAAATCATGCCAGTAACACTCGCACATAATTAAAATTCATTTAATATGAACAATTGCAAGACAAATGAATTTTCCAGGTGTTACACCTTTCTTCCTCTCAACCTCTTCCAAGACCCAACAAAAGTTCTAGAATCAGCTTTGTGCAAGTGCAATCTAAAAAAGGACTGGTGGTGCATTCTCGAAGAAGGCGAGGATGGAGAGGAAAATGATTGGGAGCGATAGCAGGAAAATCACGGACGAGGCCCTCCACTAGACTTCGCCTCCTCGAGACCCATGGAGGAGGCAAAAGTAGGCAGAGAGGAGGTGGAAGGAAAGGGTGAGGAGGAGGAGGACTTTGGAGAGGTGGTGGTGTAATGTTTCGTACGCTACACAATAGTACCAATATTATTTAATAATTGATTAAAGTTAAATTAACTGGAAGCCTGACATCAATTCTTTACTTGATTGAGACTGTACTGGAGTTCGAGAAGGAGGCCGGGAGTTCTGTGAGGCTACAAGTGTTTGCCGACTAGCTTGAACAACTCCGACGGCCATGGATGATTGTTGGGTTCTTGAGCTTTAAGGTGAGTCCAATTTGGTTTTGGGTTTGGGACTTCATGTATCATTGTGCATGGCTTTGATTTTTAGTTTCTTTGTGCTTGAGGAGGTGTCGAGCTCAACGAGGATCACCTGGGGTGGTCGGAGTAGTTGTGCGGAGGCTCTAGTTAGTTAGGGAGTTTGTGTTGGGTTTATCTCTCTCAACTTAAGGTACTCACCTTAATTGGGACTTTTCATTCACTCCTATTTATGTGACATGATAGGATTTTGTGGTTAGATTATGATTATTATGCATCGAGTATGTTTGTGGTTTGGTTTTTATAAGTTTTTTGTGGCGCTGTGTGGACATTCTTCTAGAAACTGATGGTTCTAGGTGTCAAATGTGTGTAGCCCGTACATTTTGGAATAGTTAGTAGAATATTGAGGTTCTTGTGGTTTTTAATGTGTTATTTTATCCATTATGGTTTTTGATGAGTTTTGAGTTGTGATGAGGTTTTCTAGTTTGACAATAAGGAAATTCTTCTATATTTAAAAACGATTATTGTTAATATTGAAATAAAATTTAAATGAGTTCTTTTTCATTGTTTTATTTAAGTACCAAGAGATTGAAGGATTATGTTAACGAGACTAGGAGGTACAATGGTATCTTTGGGTGATCGAGTATAAGTCTGAGTTTGAGGTTCGTGATATTTTCTAGATTTATAGGGTTAAAAGCGTAGAAACCTTTGGGTAGTCTGGACTCTTAGGATGTTGAGAGAGGCGTATTCTACTATAGTTGATCAAGGTGAGTTATACATGTGTTTCGCTTTTTGTGACATCTCATTAGTGGACAATTATGAAGGTTTTTTGGGACGAGGCAGCTTCTTGTAGGATGACTCATCTATGGCAGTGTAGTGTATATTAGTAAGCCAAAGTCGGTTGCTTCGTGTTAAACAACATGATAGGTTTTTTGTTATTGAGTTGGTGGTTGTTAATGATTTTGGTTTAAGTCTTGATTATGGATTTTGTTGTGGGATCAATGTTGGTTTTTCATTCAAGTTCAATATTTTGAGGGCATGTATCATCCACGTGTTTTGCCAGTTTTTCAGTAACTTCTGTAGATTCCTGAATTACTTTATTTTTGATGTTCTTCAATTTGTGGTTGAGTATTGGATAATTTTTTAGTGGTCATTCACTCGTTGTTGTATTTTCTTTTAAGTGTAGCTTTACAGGACTATCTTTTAGTACTTAGATTAGAGTCACGTGGTTGTGCATCACAAGGTCTTAGTTAGAGTTAATTATGTTTCTAAATATTGGAAGATTTTCTTTCTTTAGCCTTCTCAATTTATTCTTTTTATATTTAATTAAGATTGATGACCACCGAGATGGTTAGAAACCCAATTTGTTCCACCAACGCAGACAACTAGTCAATAAGTAGAAATATAAAGTCTTGAGACGATATATCAACTCATATGATATACAACTAAGTAAATCAGAATCATAAGATTTAACCTCTAGACTCAATAAGATCTAAACGTCATACCTCTGCTCCAAAGTCCTAACTTAAGATGAGTACTCCTAACGGTGAGTTGTGTTCTATCATATCTAACAAGGCACATCAGCATAGTTAAAAAAAAAGGGCATATAAGTTCCATCGGATAAGAAACAAACCACTTTTACGTTGCGTCCAATGCCAAAGTCGACTCCTTCAGACTCCGCACCATCAGATCGGATCCGTCAACCGCCTCATCACCACGTGCACATGATCCGCTCCCCCAACCATCATTCCCTGTCAAATGACGATAATGGAGTCCCCACCTCACTATCGGGTGCTAATCCCATAATTAAAACCAAGTCCGAGGTTTCTACTCTCGTCCTGGAAGCTCCTACTCTTCCAACTTGCCGTTCCTTTTCCTCCAGATAGATATGGAAATCAGGTCAGACTGGCCTGTCCCGACCAATGCCCAGCACGATCCAGGTCGTTGTGGGCCATACTGAGTCTATGTGTCAGGACTGTAAAGTAGATTCATTTTGACCCGTAAATTAAACTAGACCAGGTCAAACTAGGTCAACCTGAAAATTAAAAAACAAAACAAAAAACAAACAAACCAACAATATCATGGACCGTACTAGGTCCATGACTTATCAACAAAGGCCCGGCTCGGCCTGGTCCAGGCCCGGTCGGGCCTTTGTTTTTTTGGGCCGTCTCTACCTTCAGACATCTCGTTTCATTTCCTCCTCCTCTCCCCTTCCAAACGCACCTTCCCAGATCTCGCTCGGCGCGTTCCAATTCACTTCGGCAATCGATTCAGGTAAAACTCTTCCGATCCACCGATTCCGGTGTCGGTAATCGTTCGTGACTCCCTTCATTGATCCTCCTCCGGCAAGCTTAGGTTTGCGTTTCCGTTCTGGTTGTTCGGTTTTTTATTTTCGTGCTTGTTTTTTTTCCCTTGTCCATTGGAAGAATTTCGAGTTATTGGCTTTCTGTAGTCTAATTATGGCTCTTTTATTGCATAAGTGTGATGAGTTGGTGTTGTGAGTGAGACGTTGTGATAATTGGGAGCTTAGCTGCTGCAGTTCGGCATTTAAATAGTATTCCTTGTATTGAATCTTTCTTTTTATTGTTCCGTTGAGCAGGATATGATTCGTTCCACTTGTTTTGGTGCTTGATGAATTTATGAACACAAGTTGTTCGACGTGTGAGCTGTGAAGTGATTATGCGCTGTATTATGGTTTATTACCTCAAGATTATCGGCGTCTGGTAATTCAATTGAAGAAGCATGAACATTGTCAGGGGCGTCGCAGATCTTCTCCGGAGATCGTCTGGTGGCGGCCAAGTGGGAGAAAATGCTTCATGGTCACGGGCTGAGAAACTATCTGCTCCCTCCTTGCAAGTTGTTTTCGAGTAAGTTCCTACCCTTCTTAGCTAGTTGACTTTACCATATCTATGGTTATTTGCTTCTTTGAAATGTGGCAGTATTCTGAGCATATATTGACAGAGAGACACATAGTTGTGAAAGCGAGCAACACATGCCTTACACTAAGGTTGTGTTTGGTTCAAATTCTAACTTATGCCTTTTTCATAGAATTTGACTTGTTGCCAGAAGCTTACTTACCCTAGCTTTTGGCTGCTGTTAACAGTTAAGTTAATTCCATTCTTTCGTTTTGTTGAGATTTTGATTATAAACGATTCGTATGAGAATCTAGAATCTGGATGTCTCTAAACCAAACACAACCTAAGTTTTTTTTTGTTTGTTGTAACCACGTAAGAGGAATACTTATGAAATTTAATAAATGAATTTCAGTATGTTCTAATGTTTTAGGTTTGCAAATTCTGTGTATTAGGAAGCATAAAAATAAACTGATAGAAAGAACAAAGTACAAAACAAATTACTCTCCAATTGTAAATTAGACAAGTTAGTTTATAGTTTCCAATTTAGAAAGATTGCACTACTCAGTATGTCATCGAGGTACTATATAGCATGTACATCATTTACAGGTGGAGGAAAACATTTGGTCTGTTAGTTTTAGTGTTTAACATTGAAATATATAATCAAGTAAATAATCCACGCAACTAGTCCTTGACATTTTGATGTTTTGTTGATAAGTCCTTTTGATCTCATTTTGTTTTTTGGTCATCTCTTATCTGCTTGATAGGAGTTATCCTTTATGTTGTATCTTGTTTTCAAAAGTTTTCAATAAATCCTTTTCCAACTTTTAAAAAGAATCCATGCAACTAGTAAGACAGAGATTTTGACTCTATAATTTAAAAAAATCTATAGAAAATACAAGATGAGGTCATTCTTAAACTCCTTTTTATATGTAAGCTCAGGCAAATCTTAACTGCGACCATTTTGGCAAACAAATCTATAAGAACACATTTTAAAACTTTATTAATGGTCTAAGGAAAACCATTATGTCATAATTTCTAAGATAAGTCATAGCCAAAAAACTGATATATGTCATCCATAATTATGTAAAATATAAGATTTGATTAAAATCTCACCTATAAACAAACACAAGCAACGCCTGTTAACAGGACAGGCAGGGTATAGGCTGATATACTAGGTTGCTACATACATTTCCCATATTCAGTAGTGCACTTGCATGCATGCACTACACGTTCTCTATGGATAGACTGCATTAACATTCCATAATGGTTTGTAATTTTTGTTTTGGTGTACTTCGGCCCCAAGATATTCAATAGAAAATGACTAGGTTAATAAACTTGTCTCAAGATCCATTAGATGTGTATCTAAAATCCTCACTATATGTGATTTTTCATTAACCATATGTTTTTTAAAGGAAGAGATGGGAATAAACCCATGCCATTAAGGAATCATTCAGGGAAAAAAACAAAGTCTAACAGATTCTATCAAATTGAAAGAAAAAACAAAGAAGCACTAAAGGAACATTGGCTTGGCTCGTGCTAGAGGACGATGGTCTTCTCCCTTGTGTATTTGATGGTGGTATAGAAGCCATGATTTTTTTGGCAATTCAAAGGCGATTTTATTGGTGAAACCCATGTTATTAAGGAATCATGCAGGAAAAAAATACAAAGACTAAAAAAATCTACCAAATTGAAAATAGAAAAGCAAAGAAGCACTCAAAGGAACATTGGCTCGTGTCGTGCCAGTGGTCAAGGTCTTCTCCCCTGCGTATCTCATGGAGGGGAAGGAGTCATGATCTTTTCAGGAATTCAAAGGCGATTCGTAATAGTGATTCTTAAAGGAGTCATGGCCTTTGTTATGATAGTAATTAGTTTTGCAATTAGGCTTATAGTTTTGTTATATGCATATGGTATTGTAACCATTTCTATAACATTGAAGTCATGCTCCACACGTCTCTTGCTTATAGATTTTGATTTATAGATGGGATTTCTCATATGAGAAGCAACCATAACTTCATGATTCACACTCTTATTGTAGTTTAGTGTTTTTGATCTATGTGTAATTTTTTCAAAATCACTTGATTTCAAAAAAAACACTCTTTAGATGACATAGGTCAATTTAGACTCTTATCTTACAAACGGATTTGAAAATGAGAAAAAAAATGAGCCCTTAATCCCTTGTACTTGTTACTCTTTTTGTATATTTGAGAGGATTATAGTCAATATACAAGCACAATTACCCTGATATCGTGACGCCACAACTAGTACATGATAGTATTAACTTTCATTTAACTCATATTCTACGTGTATTTGTGTAGTTTGTATATGACAACTTAACATGTACTTATGGTGTACAATACTTCTACTAATATTTAATCATATACTACATTGTATTGGTTATAATGTCATGATCTAGCTAGTGTATATAGTCTTATATTGCTTAATGAGAAGTGATAAATGGGAGCTATATAGCCATGAGCCTTGAAGCCCTTATTGGATGCAAAATAAGTAAAGTAGGTATAAATGGAAACTAATATTAGTATTATAGTATTACTATTGATTTTATTTTCTTTTATAATGATTAAGTTTGTATTAGGAGAAATTCTTATTTAGTTGAAAAATGAGATAAGTGAAAAATATGTAGATTAATACTAATTAATTGAATTATCAAAAAATATATATCTAATTTGAAACATCTATAAACCATATTAAATAATTTTTTTTGGCTCAATACCCTTTTCCAACTACCAATTCTCTAAATTTCATATCTTGTTATTTCTCTCGTTACCTTTGTTAGCTATAACTTGTTATGTGAATGTCCTGTGAGTTAGTTTGTCTTCTGACATTGTTTAATCTAATCGTTAGAGAGCTGTATAGAAAACCCTTCACAAGCTTTACTTAATACTCTCTTGCGACTCCCAAATTTTTTGTACTTTTCTTTCCTTTTTATTACATTATTATTGTAACTACCTGCGTCACTATACCCAAGATTCATTAGTCTAAATAAATTAAACACAATAAAATACTTAATTTAAAGAAATATCTAAAAGATAATAAAATATCTAACTACCAGGAACCTATTGTGGAAGACTAGGTGACTTTTGCTATATGCACTAGTAATTGAAACTGCCATCCATCTGCATTTGCAACTAAAAATAACAGAAAAACACACAAGTAATTGAAAAAGTCACCTAGCATACACCTTATGGAAAATCATACAAAAATCGAAGCAAAACCCGATAAGGATCAAACAAGATTAATACACATTCTTAAATTATTTTACTTTTTTTAAAATTCCATTATCGAAAATCCAATCATTAAAACAACATAGGCCCTATTGACAAAAACTTAGCAAAAGCTACCACGATATGCAAGCGAAAAATTTAAGGCCACTCTGGCCAAAATCCCAAAAATAACAAGCTACACAGGCAGAAAATCACACAGACTCATGTTGTTCGGTACTAAGTAATCAACTTTGGCTACAAGCAACTACCAAAGTACACTGTATTGTCACGAACCTACCATCCTGTGGGGAGCAAGCTCGTTCCGGTGGCTTACCTCTTCAACAAGATCCTCACAAGGCTAAACTTCTTTCTGGAAAGTCGTTCACTTTTCTTGGGCAAGTTGTCCTTTTTCATGATAATACTACAGGATACGTCCTCGCGACGTCCTTTCCAAGTCACTCAGATCTCAACTTAAGGAAGTAGCTTACGACCTAGAAATATCAACCATCCTTAGAAGGTTGACTAGGAACTTCGACCTCTTGGTCCCTCAAAATTATCAAAATTACTCGTGCCTTAACCTAAGTAAACAGTTCACGACCCTAGAGATATCAACCCGTCCATGGAAGACCGGCCGATAACTTCGATTTACCGGTACACAAAAAACCTTATTTCAAAATCATTTTCATATTTTTCTTCAAAATCATTTTCAAACAATTTTATGTCACCAAATCATCTACATAACCATTACACTATTTAGTAAGATGCAATTCATCAAAATTCGAGCCAAATCACCAAAACAGGGATTGAAATGACCCCAAAATGCGGTGGTCATTTGCGGTAGCAACACACTATTACTATATGTAGTAGTAACATGTTGTTACCATACGCGATTGACCCCCCAAAAGTCCATAGTAGAAAACAACCAAGGTATGCAGTGATTAAAACAATTCACTCGGTTTGGGACCATCGGCCGTCTCACCACACACAACCACAAATTCCACAAAATATACCAAAGTGAATATATCGAAATGCTCGACTATTTAGGACAAAAATCACTACGATCTGATACCTCTAGCTCAAGATTCAAAAATTGAAAGCATGTATATACATTTGGTGCTACAGTACACATGACATCGAAAATAACTGTAAAATTCACCTTAAATTCCCTAAAATCATGGAACTTCTCCTAGACATTCATCATGCTTAGGAGCATTTCTACATTAATTTCATGCAAAATTGGAGAAGAAGCAGTGGAGTGTGTATCTTTTAGATGCTCACAGAGGCGACCCAACGCCGACGACCCAACTTGCATCGTCAGTCACCTTCTCCGATTCAAAGCTTCCCACAACTTTTGTACGAGCTTGCCAAACTCACTGGAAAATGGTTGGAGTCCACCCCAACTTAGAGCACACTGCAGCAACACATAACGAGGAGAAATCAACACTAAACGGGGAGGAGGACGAACCTAACCGCTGTGAAGCTTGACTTACCTTCACGAGTGTTCGATCACGAGGGAGGAAGCTTGTCAGTGATGAGACTCCCTTAGTGTCGATCGGAGTTTCTCATTGGATATGGGAGATGCTTGGCCAGAGACTCAGGCGTCTAACACTCTCACCTCTCTCTCTCTCTCACTATACTGGAGGGAGGAGGAGAAAAGAGCTCAGGGGAAGGAGGAGAAGGAGAAAAAGAATGGAGAAGACTTTGGAAGCTCTCTCTCTCTCTCTCTCGTCATCGACTTACGTTGAAAATTAGAGGGAAAATTATGGAGTACGGAGGAAGCCTCTGCCCTTATTTGGTCTCAAGTTGGTGGAGGATGGCATGCATGCATTAACGAGTCAAGGTGCATGCACACATTAGTCAACGTAATAGTCAATTTGCACCAACTCCTAGAGCACGCAACCAATTACCCCTCCACCATCTACAAAAGAGGAACCTAAGCACAAAACCACGTCTAGGCAATCACCCACTGTTCAAGTGGCTCAAGCAAGAGAAGAACCATACTATCAAGTACACCAACACCACACCGCAATTCCAAAAAGAAAACCACAAATCATCTCAAAAATGACTACAATAATTTACTGATTATCTTAAACTCGGGGCATCAAGATACAATATTGAGTGGCAAAGCGAAGTGGCAATAACAAATTCAAATCACAATCATTGAATTAAACTGAATCAACCACGCGTAGCAATTGTGTGGCACAAATCTGTGGGAACAACATGTGTAAGTAATATGCAATAGGAATATGTAGGTCTAGTCAAATTCAGTGGTTAAATCAAAAGACAAAATTGAAAACACTAATTGCCGAGTTATCTGGATAAGGCCTTGCGCTAGTTACACCCATTTATAGTTAGAATTCATTAATCTGAACAATTAACAAGGTAAATGAATTACAGGTGTTACAATTACCCATAATATTTTGTATTTCTCCTTCTCTTTCCTTTCCACCAACCATTAAATTCTATTAGAGATGAGTTCCTTAAGCTAAGGTTTGGGTCTGTCATTTGCTTGATTGGGCTTGGTCTTACTGGGGTTGGATGAGTTGTTGTAAATGACAACGGAATGAGACGACACGGGCATTCACATAAAGGATTTGAAACAACATATATATTAAGAGAATAACAACAACAATATTATTTTTATACAAAAAAATAAACATATTGTAGATGCATGTATTAGAATAATTTATTGGAATAACTTTATTCCATTACTCTGTGGAATAACAATTCGAATTAGTAAACCAGTATAGAAATTTACTCTGGATTTATTTAGATTTTTACACAATCAAATAGAATAGTAATTCCTATTTATTCCAGGAGTACTCTAGACCTAAAGAGGGACTTAATATTTTTACGATGATATAGAAATATAAGGGCTCTTGTTAAGTATGTCATGGCTATGGTCACGTATTGTGGACCTAGGCGAGTACGCATTGGACTTGGATTGTGACAAGTGGTATTTGTGCATATATCTAGTTGAAACTGTGGGGACATGAGAGTACCTATACTACTTGATGATTTTAGCTTAAAATGATGTCAAACATTCAAGCGAGGGAGAATGTGATGACCTAGATGGTGTGCATGGTAATTAGAAGTGATGAGTGAGTTCATATAGCTATGAACTTATTCTAGAGTACTTTATGACTTAAGGGTCTTGTTATGTATAAAATTTGATAAGAAATGGAATTCTAGAGTCAATTGGAATTGTCAAGAATTGAAAAGAAAGGGAAAGTATTTTCCTATTGATCAAGTTTCCTGCTATTTGTGTCTATTTAGGAAAGTAAAGGAAATTGAAATGTGAGTGTTTGTACTTATCAACATATTTCAAAGGAAAACAGACATTGTTAATCTCACAATTGTTAACTTGAAACTCAATCAAACAATCAACTTCAAAATATCAATTTGAGTCGTACAAAAGTTCAAATAACATTGTAAGTTCTTAAAAATGAATTACAATTATCGACTATGTCAAATAGAATTCATGATATTTGTACGCATTTGTTTTGTTTTTTCTTTTTTTTTTGTTCTTAAGTTAATCTAATACTATTATATATTTCTTTTTCCTCGTCTAACTTTTAAGTGACTTTTGGAAGATTGGCTTTCCAATTTTTTTTTAATTCATTTTCAAGATTTTCTAATAAGTTTTCTCGATCTACTTTACGAATAAAATTACAAAGTAAAAAACATATTAGAACAATCTTAGCTTGTGTTTCAAAGGGGAATAGCATGTTATCTCGAAAAATAGCGAAATGATGCTTTACCTCCAAATGTGCATTTGATTACAGATCTTAATTGTAAAAGCCTATAATTGAAGTTTTTTGTGGCATTAGTTGGTAGTCGACTAAAAACATAAATAAATTCTATGTCAAAATTACTTGCTATCATAACATTTTGTGCGAGATTACCTTTTCTTTTCCCGAATCTTGCATTTTTTTCTTCAAAAATTATTGCTTTAGCGTATGTTCTATCAATAATGCCAATACAAATTTGTCAATTTCATAGCCAAAAAAATATAATACAAAAAATTATCTCCAAGTATAACAAAAACATTAAAAATAAAAGATTACCTTAAAATATAAAAAGTCATTAGGATTATTGCGGATTCTACATGGAACAGATGATGGAGGTTCAACTAGCATTTTATCACTCAAAAAAGAACACAAACCACAACCATGAATTCAAACAATGTATTATAAACCTAATTTTCAATTTTTGTTTGGGAAAAAAAAACCATGTAGGGCATTTAGAATATTTTCTTAGTACAATGCAAATCAGAAGCAAAACTGATAACAAAATGGGCTGAAAATCCAAAAGAATATGCATTTGGCAAGCATGAAAGTTAACTTACAGAAATCCCTCCTACTAACTTAAAAGAAAGCCCACTTGCAACCTTACATACTGTCTTAGCACAGCATACTAGGAGCTAAACCTATCACAAAAAACTGCAATCTTTTCCAATGAAGTTGAACTGATGAAGGAAAAATTTCCTCTTCAAAAAAAAAAGGACGAAAACAATAACTCACAGTAGCATGTAGAAAAGGAACATTTTGAGCAAAAAAAAAGAGGGAAAAAGGAAAAAGAAAATTGAGAACATGCATTGTGTAAAATCTAGGAGAAGGATAGAATAGATGGAACAAATAATAACGAGCGACACCATCTACAAACGAAAGAAAGAAACTGATAAAGGAAAAAAGAAGAACCATAAATATTTTGAAACAAAATAAAGCCCACATTGCAAGATAGATAGTTGATCAACACCATAGTAAAACCTAAAGAGGGAATAAATTATACTGATCCATAACACAAGCTCAAACTATAAAAAACACAAATATCACATACTTGGAGGATGTTGTAGTGTCAATGAGGAGCGTCGATGAGGAGGATCACTATAGCGTTAACGAGTATGGTTACTGTTGTACCTTGCTGAGTTGTTGTTGGATCTCATTGTAGCAGTGACGAGGAGGGGAGGAGGAGGAGGACGGGAATGGAGGGTAGGAGGAGGAGGACGGGAATGGAGAGGAGGAGGAGGATGAGGGGCAGGGAGGAGGGCGGGGAGGGGACGAGGCGGAGGAGGAGGAGAGGAAGAGGAGGTGGAGGAGGATGGGGCAAGGAGGAGGACAGGTCAAGGAAGAGGAGCTACCACACAAAAAGGAGGGTGGAGAAGGGGGAGGATGGGGCAGGTTGGGGTTAGGAATTTCGTTAAAATTCCATTTGAGAGGGATGATAAATGAAAAGGATTGAGATTTATATACTCTTAAAAACAAAGGAAATAGATTTCCTTTGAAATCATTTCATGTCAAGTGTACAAATACTACTATTTTGGATGGTCAACAGGAAATGAGATTCCTATCAAATTATTTTCTGTACTTTCTGGATGCATAAATCCCTTCTAAGTGTTTTTCTCATGGTATGAATATAGAAGGCTTTGGTAAATATAGGTCATTGGTTACAATCACGGCTTGCTGGCTAGACTGAGTGGGCCTTGGGCCCAAGTCATGATGTATAAGGTCCTTTATAAAATGAATAGTTAATCATGTATTAACGTGTATTATAGGAGTATATGTGTATTTTGTATACAATAACTTAATGACTACTTATACTGTACTTATCGTATTTTCAACCCTTGACACAAACATTCTCTATTTATTAATCATGTCTATTGGGTTGACAAGATAGCATGATACAATCAAGGTAAACCTAAACATGATTATTTGTGTCAGCTACCCAGTTTAGGAGGATACTTGGCTGGAATAGTTCTCATTACATTGGTTTTATGGTTTTGAAGTAATCAACTCACTGGTGTATCTGGTCACTTAATTTTGCTTGATTTTGTGGAATATTACAATTTGATAATGTGTTGTGGGACCAATTTGGATATAGAGAGAGTTCCTTTTATTACATTGTTTGCCTCTACAAGGTGTTTTTTGTGTGGAATTCAAATGGCTGAAAGAAACTTAGAAAGGGTTTCTAATAGGGAAGTGAGTCAATAGGGTAAAATGTTAGGAAGTTTGAGGGAGATGATTAAGTTGTTGGATGAATAAGTGGAGTCTAAGAGATTGGTGGGTGTGGGAAGGTGTTAAGAGAGAACATGAAAGAGATTTGGAGTAATAGTGGGAGGAGACTATATAGAAGTAGAACTCAAAGGCTTCAAGACATAGGTGTGGGGAGAAGAATGCAAGTTTTTTCACATGATTACGGATTGGAGGTGAACGTATAATCACATTTGGTCTAATTTTAATCGAATGTGTTTTACATGCTATGAAGGTCAAAATCTGAATTGGAACTGAGAGGTTCTTCTTGAGGGCTAGGAGATTAATGGTAGCGAAACTAGTGGATTGGATTTGGAAAGTCTTTTGCAGGTTGTGGCTGTGGGGAAGGAATTCATCGAAGAGGAGGTTAAGAGGGATGTTTTTCAGTTATGGGTGATATAGCGTAAGGATTTCATGATTTGTCATCGTGTCTTTCCGATTTTTTGGGATGTGCTTATGGAGTAAGTGCTGATAATGGCAAGGACTACTGTGAGAATGTAATTTGGTTTGTGCAATGGAGTGTAACAGAATGTTTGGTAGAATGATTGAAACTTTTACTATCTCATTAAAGGTTATTAGTATGCATATGTGCATCATCGATAGATTTTTGGTGGCTAAGAATTGTATTGATGTGGGAAGGTGATATGGGAAGCCAAAATTGGGTGCATGCTAGTTGCTAGATATGGAGAAGGCCTACACAATGTAAATTGGACTTGTTTGGAGGTGATGCTATATTTGGCATTCATTGACTGATGGAGGGAGTTGGTTGGGTGCTTTAGGAGTTCTTAATTAGTTTCTACATTAGATGAATGGATTCTCAGAGTTTCTCTTTTTGAGTGCACGAGAACACAAAGTTAGGGTGATTTAACTCTTCTTTGGTGGTCAAAATATTTGGACTCTTTCTCAAAGAACCAAAGTCAATCTCATCGTGGGTGTTCTTTTTGTTTTTGTTCTGGTGTTAGAGGGTCTGTTATTTTTTATTTTGTCTTTGCCCTTTTGGTCTCTTGTCCTTATCAGTTTAATACGGTCTTATCTTTTCCTTTCTTTGCAATGGTTTTAAAGTTTAATAAAATTCATTTGCTGACTGATCGAAAAAAGAAAAATATGGATTGGATGATTCGCATTAATCGATAAGGAGAAAGAACAAATAATAAAACATAAAAAATACAAATTATAGGAAGGGTAAAACCCATGAACCTGCTGAAACTCTAGCCATCCAATGATCTCCTCCATCAATGAGCTCAAGCCCTTGAAAATTATTTTGTTCCGATGCCTCCATGTAGTTAATTAACATAAAAATCTTTTACAATTCCTCATATATGTCGGAATGCTTTTGTTTATTTAGTTTCCCTTGGAAGCTCATTCCAGAGATTCTCCACTGCATTCTCAGCTTCAGAAGATAGCAGGACCTCCAGTGCCACCTCCTGACAAACTCTTCTTGCCCAAGGACACACGATGAACAGATGGTTCACTACTTGAGCTTGCCACAAAGGGGACATAACAAATCAGCATCTCCCATCCAGTTGCTGCAATACACCTTTGTTACGATCCTCTCATGAGCAACTAACCACATAAATACCTTTACTTCTAGTGGGGCTTTGCACTTAAGGCAACCATTACTGCGATGACAGTGGGAGAAGCCTGTAGAAACTTTCGACCATGAACTCTCCCTATCTGTTGACCTCCCGGATCAGTAGCCAACCTTTCAGATCTTACTGCCGTTAGTGCCCTAATTGTCAACTGCATGAATTTGCACAATGAGCAACTCTCCAGCATCGCCAAGCAGCAAGGCGTGGTTGGTTGTTTAGACATTGGGGATTTTATGCTAGAAAGCATGAACATGGACACATACATGGACACGACACATGAGACAATTTTTTCTTGAATTATGACAGAAACACAATGAGATGTAGAGGACATGGCGATTAAATATATGTATACATATATGAAACCCAAAAAGCAGGTGTATGTCAACATACAACTGTCTTGGATGTATGAGGTCTACATTTTATGTTTTTCTGAAATACTATACTGTAGTCCACTTCACCTTTTACAATGAAATAAAAATTTAGAATTGTTGGAGATTATTTAACCGATATTAACATGTAAAATATGGTGGCGTAGACTTGTAATAATTTTACACCTGCTGTTTCTGTACAAAGAATGACTAATTAAAATGGTGACAATACATATGAGCAAGGGACATGTTCCCTCATAGGGAGTGATGCCTCATTTATGCTGTCTGTCATTTCGTTTCCTGCCTCCCAAATTCCAACCGTCTTCGACTTTGATAAATAAGTACCCTGTTGGGGTTCTTCTCAATTGCCCCAGCTTTCCTTCCCCTCCTTGCGATTGCTACTTCCCTTGTAAGTCTTGTGTTTCCCCCTCCTTCCTTCTTTATTTATTCCTTTCACATGTCTTCTATGTCCTGTCACCATCCCACTCCCACATCTCGTCACCCTCTTCTTCCCAATCCTCCCTGATGACTGAAGTTTCCTGCATTTTACTCAAAATTGGCGCCTTTAGATGAAGAATTATGATGATTGGATTGCAGTGAAAATTTAATCACTTGTAGATGAGATGAGAAATTGTTGAACTGGATCGCTTTGAAATCACCGACGTATTGTCATTCCATCGTGGAATCCCGTGGGTGAGACATGAAACAAGCCTTGCACCGGATTGGGTTTGACACCATAGGTTCTAGAAATGAAGAAAGTCATTTGTTATGATTATAAGAGGAGGGAAAGCTTAGCTAGGACAATTCCTCTCTCCGACAGTCCGATCATTGACTAATTGCAGGTTTTCCAAGAGCCATCAGATCCAATGACACCTGTAGTTCAAGCGGTAATAAAACCACTTCCAGTAGTGTGTTTTCATTATTACCGTGACCAAGAAATTGATGAAAATGTCTCCTGCATTTGCATTTCTTCAATTCTTTGAATCTATGGTTTCTCGATCTAGTTGTGTTTCCATTAAGGGGAAAAGAAGAGATGATGGGGAAAAAAAAATCTTGACTAGTATCGTATATTTCTTAGTCTCTGAACTTACACAATTGGATGATAAATGGGTCATAAGGTTTTGAACCTAACAAACATCAATTTGTGGGCTTTATTGACAACAAAATATGGCTGCATAAATGAAAAAACTTCTCCAATCATTTTCTCCAAGGATGAAACAATGGAGCATCTGCTTGTTTCTTGCTGTCTCAAGAGAGAGTCCTGGAGAAGGATATTTGATAACGAGAGTCAGTAGAAAGATAGGGCGAGAACAACACATATACCTATTGGTAGGCCAAGGCATTTGCTAAGCAATATGGTGATACATGAATAACATTAGTTTTTTGAGTAGACATTGCCATGTGGATAACCTCTCAGGCATTTCAGTTGGGCTTCATAAGGGTTGGCTTTGTTCTCTTGTGGGTTAGAATTATGTTACTAATGTTTTTTAATTTTTCTAGATATTTTTTGTTGTTGAATCTTTGCTTCAACTTTTACCAAAAAAAGAGAGAGGCAATTTTCTCATATTCACTCACTCATCAATTCTCACTAAGTCATATAGGACCATACACATCAACAAGGTCATCATGGATTATCACATTCTTTCCCACTTAAACTCTTGACGTTCTTGTCAAGGCATGATCACTACGTGTTGCAGGTACTCTCATTTCCTTACACGTCCAGTTGATTACTTGCTTTATATCACTTGTCACAATCCAAGCCTAAGGCCCACTTAACTCGATGCACGATCTGTGATCATGGCTCATGATCTATTTAATCAAAGTCCTTCTATTTTTGTATCATAGGAAAAACGTTAAAGTTGAGTCTATACTAAAGTAATGTACGGCTAAAGTATTTTTTCGATGATATGAAAATGGAAGGGCTTAAGTCATGGGCTATGATCACAGATCGTGGGCTAGATTTAGTGGGCTTGGACTCAAGTCATGATAAGTGGTATTAGAGTAGGTTACCAATTGAAAGTGTGGGAAAAGAAAATACCTACACTCTTGGGTGACCTTGGCTTCGACCTTTGTGAGAACATCAAGAGAAGTAGGGGTGAATGTGATCATGACTTGGACCTTGACGAGGACGTCATAGTAGGTAGCCCATGTCATACTTAAAAAGAGCATTGTGTGCATATGAGCTTTTAGTGGTACCTTAAGAATCATGTTTGTAAGATAAATCACGACAGCTTTGCATGTCCATATATGTCGTTTCCTCTTAGTTATATTTATGAAAATAAAGCCTCGAAGTTATTTGAGGTTTGATTTGTGTCACCCAAACTCATCTAAATGTTATCTCTATACACCCAAATAAATTTATAATTTTTGACTGTGTACTTCGTATGGTGTATCTGGAAGGACTGAAGGATCAGTATCCAATGTGGATATGTTATGACTTATGACATGAGATAGAACTGTGAGGGGACAAAATTAGTATCCTAGCTCACAGGTTTGGCCTGAAGGGTCATTTGGGATTCAAGAATTTCTCATTGTTCTATGATCCACCAACATGTTGTCATCTACTGTGAATCATGCCCCCAAATCCCAGACGATGAGAGTGGTTTGGCCACAGTCCAAACATTGTTAACTGAGGTGGCATTTGGGGAAGGCAATTTCTGCCAAGAATCACTCCTGCACAGAAGCTGAGCTCCCACAGTTTTTCCTTTTTGTTGAATAGGACAGGTTTCTTTTTTACTATAGTTTCTACATAGAACTTCTTTTCCCACTGATTGTGTGGGTCAACTTTCTAGATAGATCAATTCGTACCAAAAATTGTAGCGGAAAAGTTAAACCTAATGGTACATAAGTAGGATAATTTATCATGAGGTTACCATCAAAATGGCATATAATTTGGATAGTACCACACACTGTCACACTCTATGCTATAAACAACCAACTACATATCTTGTAATTCATAAATAACAACGTAAAATACTTTGAATTTGTCTAGAATAGAACCATGCGGTGAGACTTCAAGCTACCATTAAGTATGTGGATTCATCATCTTCTCTAATTCTCTGCTCCTTTTGCTCTTAGATAATTAATCACATTCCCCTGTTTCGGGGACCACAATCAAATTAAGAGCATCTAGTTGGTACATGATAAATGCCGCTAACTTCTACAATGCATGTCCAAGTGGCTACTTCTCTTAAGTTAGATTCTGTACAGTTCCGTTAGAGTAGATTTTTATCTACAATTTTGTTTGCTTTGCTCTCTCAGTGATGTTGGTGAGGAGGCAGAACTCAAAATCCTATGGAAGAGATACAATGATACTATTGATAAGGTATCCATAATTGTCTATTTCTCAATTTTTATCTTGTAGTTTAAATGTTATAAGATGGGTCAAGTTTTGTGCTTATATATTTTATTTTCAAACTGTTAGCTCTTCTCTTCCCTTTTTTTAATGTACTTTTGATACACCCTTATCTATTATTCTCTTGCAACTAGAAAAGAGAAATAAGTTTTTATTTGTGTTACTAATAACCTTTGAAAGTTTCAGGGATCACGACACTTGCAAATATGATCTATTGGTGATTTAATTCCTTTGTCATTAACTAGTCTGCTTGCTGTATTCCTCATTTTTGTGATTTTTTATGTTGTCTATTGTGCCAACTGGTTGTTCAACTCAAGTATCACTATAAAAACGTTACCACCATAGACACAAATAATTTTCTGTGAGGAATCACATCAGTCTTTGCTTTTGTTGACCTCAATTCCTAAGCTAGCTCTTATGGTGGTAATCATATTGTTAAGCCTTTCTTCCAACAGTTGGTGGAAGTCTGTGGCTTTTGTTCTTTGCATGTCCCTCATAAGACGATGGCATAATCATGTCATGTTGGGCCCATGTCATAGCCATGTTGGTCCATATCATACAAATATCGGTCCATGTTGGTCTATGACAGCTTTATATTGGTCCATGACAGTGGGAATACATTAATATATTCTGTATTTTACAACTTCATAAGTGTACTATAAATCATCAAATATTCTCTCACTTCAACACTTTTAATGACCTTAAAAGTGTTGTCTTATAAATGTCTACTGACTTGTCTATTTATTCATTTTTGTCTGTGTCTCTGTTATTGTGATTCTGTTGCTTATGCCTTGTAGGCACTGTTTGTTTTGTTTTCCTTCTCTTCTCAATTAGGTCCTGTTTTGTTGTACTTTTGTTTCCTTTTCTGTTTTTTCAATAATGTCTTCTTTTTGAACGTTCAAAAAATCACAACTTATACCATGGATTCATGGTATGTCAGATTAAATCTACAAATCCATACATTAGTTCTTGATTTTAATAAAAAATAAAAGAAGGCTTCTATAAAATTTTCGATGAATTCCTTAAAAGAGCATGATTTTTAAATCAGGGATGCTTATCTAGTGAATCTAATAGACTTAGATGTGTACTGGCCCTCACTTTAGTTTGTCATAGCTTTTCAAATAAAAATTTAAAGTTTTTAGTAAACTTCCATGTTTTTACCATGTTTCCAATTTTGTCAGACAAACTTGCTATTTTGGAAGGACTGACGTCCGAAATGAAACCAACGTATGGAACCATGCATAGAGCTACTTTGGTTCCTAGAAGTGGGAACAAAAGTGTTTTTTCCCTTCTCCCCTTACACTTTTCTGTTTCTTTCATGCAACTTGAGGCAGTCAAGTGGAAGGACCAGGTTTTTCAATCAGTGAGTATGATTGCGGCACTAATGTAAATATTAATGTGAGTATGATTGCGTGGCTCAGGTGCTTGTAACTTGTACGACCGAGTTTTTTGTCAGACAGGCACTTTCTGTTGGTGTAATTTGGTTTTCTTCTTTTGCTACTCTCTTTGTCAAACCTTGTTTTGTTCTTTTTCTTTTTCTATTTTAACTTATTGATACTCCTGTTTTTCCCAAACAATCCAGCCTAGTGTCACTAAAGGGAAATATTACAGTGGTCAAAGAATTCAGCCTGGAGCCTTTTCTACGTTCTAGAAGATTGTGAAGTGCTTAATAGCTGAGTTTGAAACTAATCTCTCTTTCCCAGTTAACTCAGGGAAAACATGGTTATCATGGACCCAAAGCGCCACTTTGATGAGCTAGGATGCCTAGGACATGCCTAGGCAACCTAAAAATGGGATTTTTTCCTATTAATATCAATAATATATATACATTCATTTACCCATTGTGAACTATGTTAAACACTAAATAACATGGAAGGGATTGCAAAAATAGGAAGATTTAAATAAAATATGATGAGATTAACCAAAAAGAGAATGTTAACATTGAACAATGTGATTACATGTGCCAAGGCACTCACCAAGGTGTTGAAGGTGTGCGCTGAGGTGCCCCCAAGGTGGCTAAGGTGCTCACTAAGCCGCCAACCAAGGTGCCCGAGAGATGTGCTCAACCAAAAAATATTAGGGCTCCCGGTGCCTTAACCCTAAAAGGCACCTAGGTGCCACCACGGCACTCACTTTAATAACCATGAGGCAGAAATAATCGTTTCTGTTTTAACGAGTGGTACAGACTGCCCCCTCTTTCTGAGTTGTTCGCTAGAGTGCTTTTGTTGACAAGAGATCCTGGTAAGGCAGTGGCACTCACTGGCTGCTTTAGGAGCTCAATGGGTCTGGAATATCAAATTAAGAAGAGACTTGTGAGAGGAAGAGATGGCATAAACTATGTAGTTGCTGCGCTGTCCGGAAGGTTTTCTATCAACATCGGAAGATGAAGGAAAAGGTTGCCTGGGAAAGACATCGTGACTCCCCTCTGTTCAAAGCTGTTATAAAGCTGTAAACCTCAACGGGAGTGAGAAATGGAAGCCCCATCGTGCTATCTGGAGATCCAAAGCACCATTGAAGATAAAATTTTCATGTGACCCTTAGAAAAAGGTTAGCTAAGAAAGAATATCGAAGCAAATGGAAGGGTACAGGTGATATGGCTTGTGTGCTTTGTAGTAATGATACAAAGTAGTGGTACGTTTGTTTGTTTCTTGTCTGGTCAGTGCTTCTATGCTGGAAGAAGAAGTTCTGAGATTTGCAAATGATTGGTTCATCGAACTGTGAAGATTTGTGGTGTGCCCTGATAAATTTGGTCGTGTGAAGAAAAAAGGAAAAGGGGATCATTGTATTGCTAGGGCCCATCATTCTTGTAAAGGATTAGGATTAGCATGAAAAAATATAATAATACCCTTAAGTCCCATATATCGCATAAATACTAACATTCTTCCTCAAATTGGAGCTTATATATCCAAAAGATTTAGCTTGGAACATATAATAGGAAAATTAGTGGTCAAGGGTTTGGTAAAAACATTAGCTATCTCCTCGATAGAAGGAATAAATGGTGCATAGATTTGAACCTCCCTACAAATAGAATGACAATTTACCTCAATATGCTTGATTTTTCCATGAAAGATTTGATTCTATACAATATAGTTAGTACCTTAGTTGCCACAGTACATAGGTAAGGGAGTAGTGTAGCTTTCTCGAAGATCCTCCATAAGTGTTCTTAGCGACTTAAGCTCACTAGTAGTCTGAGTCATGTCTCTGTATTGGTCATCACTAGATTTAGCCACCATGGGTTGTTTCTTACTTAACCATGTGACTAGCTACCCAAGAATGTACAAAAACCATATGTAAATTTTTTATCACCTTTATCACTAGCATCGCTAGCATCTAAGTACACTTTAATATGTATGTTTCAATATGTAAGTGACCATTTTTCTTGAATGATAGTCCGTTGCCAGGTGATCCATTTTTGTACTTTAACACTCATTACAACATCAAGATGACATTGCCTAGGTTTGGTCATAAATTGGCTAACTACATGAACAACGTATGCAATGTCAGGCCTAGTAACAGTGAGATATATTAGTTTTAAAATTAGATGTTTGTAATGAGAAATGTTATCATTTAACGATAAAACCACAAATGATCTACATTAGGGTGTCAGCTAGTTTTGCTTCAAGCAAGTCAATCTTTTGTAGTACGTTCATAACATACTTTCTTTGACTCAATGCAATCCTTTGATTAATTTTTGCAATCTCAATGCTAAGAAGTAACGAGGTTTGCCCATATCTTTTATCATAAAGTGCTTCTGTAGATTCTCTGTTATCTCTTCAATGTCTTTAGTGTCACCACTTGTAAGTAGAATGATCAACATTATTTCTTTGGAAGCCAATATCACCAATAACTTTGTTAAATTTGCCAAATCATGCTCTTGGATTTTGTTTTGGGCGATAAATAGCTTTTTTCAATCGAGATATCTTGGACTTCTCTTGAGCAACATATCTCAAAGTGGCTCGAGAAATACAGTTTCTTGAAGATTACCTTACAAGAAAGTATTTTTAATAGTAAGTTGGAACATAGGTAGTCTTTGTTTACTACAACAAGGAAGATGATGTGAATGGAGCTTATCCGAGTCATAGGAGATTAGGAGAGAAAGTGTTAAAAAACTCAACACCATATGTCTGAGCATAGCTTTCGCAATAAGTCGGGTTTTGCATTTGTTGACCTATCCATCTGCTAAACATTTGACAATATCCATTCATAACTAATAATATCTTTTGTGCTAGAAGAAGAAGGAACTATGTGTCATGAGATCGAAGAGTAGACATTTTCTCATCCATAATAGCTTTTCATTGAGCAATAGTAAGAGCCTCTTGATATAGACAAAGCTACAACAAATCTACGACATGTGGTACCTAAATGGGAATAAGATACCACATTCGCTATAGGATGTAATGTACAAGACTAAGTACTTTTTCCAAGAGCAATGGAAAGATCTAGGGTGGCAAGCGATGGTGTTTGTTGTAAATCTTCTGGAATAGAGGATGCTATTTTAGGAGGAAGAGTAGAGAGAATCGAGGTAGATAGTGAAACCACAACTTGTGAAGGTGGACTTCTCTTGTATACTTCAACTATAGGGGAAGGAGGTGGAGGATGTGGAGTAGTGAGTGGTGAAGGCCCAACGATAAGGAATAATAGGTAAGGATACTAATGGTTCCAAGGAAGGAATAGGAACCTTTGTGGGAGAGAAATCATATTCTAAGACACAAGTCTTTTCATTTTTTGAGAAATACAGAGTAAACTAATAAAAAGTAACATTAGCGATAAGTACTGACGATGAGTCAATGGATCAATGCAACAATACCCCTTTTGGGTAGGAGAGTAACCCAAGAAGACACACTTTGTCGCATGAGCAGAGAGTTTATCACGTCCTGGAGCATGAGCATGAGCATGAACATGAACCAGACACGTACACTTGAAGACCCTAGGAGTGGGCAATATAAGGTCATTGGGGTAAAGTGTAAAAGTGAGAGAGTTGCTATCAATAAGAGTCAATGGCAAATGATTGATAAGAAAACATGCTGTAAGAGTTGCATGTCCCTAATGTGAAACTAGAACTTTCATCAACATAAGAGAGTGCAGCTAATATCAAGAAGATGACGATTCTTCCTTTCAACAACCTTATTCTGTTGGGATGTATTATCACTACTGGTTTAATGAACAATATCATGAGCAGAACAGTTGGGGAAGTCATGATTTATGTATTTTATTAAGAGTTAAATACTGTTAGGAGATTATATGGGCTAATTTGTATTAGGATAATTGGATATTTATTTACATCTAACCTTATAAATATATAACATGTGATCAGACTTAATAGATTTTCTTTCTTTCTCTTCCATGTTTCTTGGTACCAAACCCTAGGGTCTCCTCAACTATCGACTACCTCATGCCTTCTTTTTGGACGCTGTCAGGCCTCTCCCACGCCACTACTGTTGTCTTTAGGGCTTCTTGCCCTCTTTGCTGCCGTTGACAGTGGCTACAACCATTCTTGCAGCTGCCATTAGGTCCAACATGACCTTCCTTTAGTGCCATCAGGGCTAGTTGGCCCTTTCCCCGTCGCTTGCCACTTTGTCGGGACTTCCTACGTCGCTAGTAGGCCCTATAGTCTCCTTCAATGATGGTAGCTTCATTTAGAGTCCATTCTGGCCTCCTTCACGCGGTCGTTTTAGGGCCATTACTTGTAATCCTACCACTGACAATCCTATTAGTAACTATTCCTGTTGAACAACCTATGAAACGGGTTGTAGGTGCTCTATTCTAGTATTACTGAGGGTGGTTTTTGATTTTCTAATTGTTTTATTATCTCCCAGGGGTTCCAGATTATGTATTTATCTCTTTGGGCATGGCTTCTAGGGAATCGTTGGTTAAAAACCTAAGTGAAACCTTCGAAAAGCTTAACGGGAAAAATTACTTACTATGGGTGTAAAGTTTCGAGACATTTCTTACTGCACATCATAAAATAAACAATCTCATTGAGTCTTCTCCTAATGCAAAAGACAACACTTATGACGATTGGTATGTTGATGATTCAGTTAGCTGGATGGTAAATAGTATAAAGTCAAGTGTTTTTTGGGATGTGATATTTTTAAGACTTGCAAAGAAAATCTAGGATACCTTGAAATAGATGTATGGATATGAGATTAATATTTCTTGTATTTTTTAGATATATGAGTAGATATTCTCACTACGAATGGGAGATAACTCCGTGCAGGACCACTCTGTTTCGCTTAAGATTCTTCTGGGTGAACTTGACATTTGTCAGCCTTTGACATCTTATATTGCCACTATGTGTCAGTATAGAGAGGAGCTGGTCATTGCAGCCTATCTTTCTGGTTTGACCTAAGAGCTCTCATCTTAGATTTGGGACTAGATCCTTGGTATAGACTCTACTCCTAGTTTAGAGACTAGTTTCTCTTTAGTCCTTCGTATTTCCACTGGTTGCTATGCCATGGTTGCTATTCGAGGTCGTGGTCATAATTCTAGTTGTAGTTTTGGTCGAGGAGGAGGTCGTGGACATACAGATGGTAGAGGTTGGACACCATGTGAGGACGGTGGTCGTATAAATCACCTATCAGATCATTGTTGGGAGAAGCTTGGGAAACTAGATTGGACATTGATTTCTACTGAGACATAAAGTACTTCACCTACAATTACTCCTGTTACGAGTATGCCTTTGGTGACACTTTTACAGATGAGTACGCTTAGTTTTGAGAGTCAGTCCTCTACTACTATTGCATCACATGCTATTACTTCCATCTTTGGTATCTCTGGTTTATTAGTCTCTTCGGACCGTTTTTGGATTATTGATTTAAGAGCATCTTCTCATATAACAAGTAGCCTTGACTTTTACTCACGTATATTTCAATTGTTGATGATAGATATATTTTTATTGCTGATGGTAGCACTTATTGTGTTTTTGAACAAGATACTATTTGTGCTACGTTTCAGTTAACATTAGACAAAGTTCTCTATGTGTCTGATTTTTTCGTTAATCTTTTATTCATTAGCGTTATTACTAAGTAACTTCATTATTTTGTAACATTTTTTCCTTTTTATTGTACCTTTCAGGACTTGTAGACAGAAAAGAAGATTGGTTTAGGATGTGAACGTGGCTAAGCAGTCTACCTGCTGGTCAAAGATGAGTTACTTTAAGAATTTACATCATTAACTTCTACAGTAGAATCATCACTTATCTAACATCGTCGGTTGGGTCATCCATCCCATAAAAAATTGCAGTAGACACTTTCTTGGATATCTGTTTCTCTTTTTCAGTGTGAGTCTTGTAAGTTAGGTAAGTACCATCGTGCTACCGTTTACAGTCTTCATTTGGTTTGTAGTTAAAGTCCTTTTGAGTTGATTTATTATGATGTATGGAGTCCTATCAAAACACTATCTGTGTATGGTTATCGATATTACATTGTGTTTATTGATGATTTCTCTTGTGTCTCATCGGTTTATATGTTAAAAGATAGAGTTAATGTTCTTGATATTGTTAAAAGTTTTTTTACAAAAATAATAAATTAATATTTTTTTTTTTAAAAATTGATATTGTTAAAAAATTAATATTCTGTTTGTCCCAAAATTCTTCGAACTGACAATGCTTTGGAATTCACTGTGATTCTCTAGGTATTATACATAGACTTTTGTTTTTATACATCTCAATAAAATGGGATTGCTGAGTGTAAGCATTGGCATATTTTTGATGTAGCGTGTTGCATTATGTTTGAGATACATGTTCCCAAATATCTATGGTCAGATGTAGTTCTTACAAGTTCCTATCTCATAAATTGTATGTAATCTACTCCACTTGGTGGGAGATTTCACTTCAACGGTTAAATCCTGATAGAGATTTTTCTCCGGTTACTTTATGGGTATTGGATTGTGTTGCCTTTGTCCAAGATTTAACACCAAATTTGGATAAATTAGCTACATGGTTTGTTCACTGTGTCTATGTTGGATACTCTTGTACTCAGTGAAGGTATTGGTATTTTATCTTTACCACCAAAAAGTACATTGTGTTTGCAGATCTTATATTCTTTAAGAGTTAGTCTTTCATTGATATTATTGACCCACCTTTAGAGAGTATTCCTTTATCAGTGCTTGTGGAGTCTTTTGACAATGATGATGCTAATACTACTATTGAGAAAGATAAGGCGTCTCGTTCTTTGCAGGTATATCATCGATGACAGTGTCTCTCTACAATCATTACTTTTTAATCTTCTGTAGGTCTGTCATCCACAGACTTTTATTTACCAATTACCACTCAGAAAGATACATGTGTTTCTATTATCGATTAAGTGGCTATCTTATTCTCACAGTGGAAAATAATTGTGGATGAGAAGATGTAGGTTTTAGTATCTCGAGGTACATGAGATTCGGTTCCTAGACCAATAGATACAATTGTGGTTACTTGAAGGTCAGTGTTTACTATCAAATATAAGTCTGATAGTGTGGTTGATAGATACAAAGTATGTCTGGTAGCATGTGGATTTATAGAAGAGTATGGTGTAGACTATGTTGAGACCTTTTCTTTAGTGATGAGGTTGAATTCCATAAGGGTCATTCTTTCAGTTGCAGTGAACTATTCTTGGGAGCTCACTCAGTTTGATATGAATAATACTTTTCTATATGGTGATATTATAGAACAGGTATATATGTAACAACTTTCTAGGTCTGTTTGCTTAGGAAAACAATCTATGGCATCAAGCAGAGTCCACGTGTTCGGTTTGAAAAATTTAACAGCATTGTTGTGGATTGTGATTTTCGTCATTGTGTTGTTGACCACTTTGTCTTTTACATATGTTTAGAGAGTGGTGTGTGATTCTTACAGTATGTGTGGATGATATTCTGAACATTGGTGATAGTACTACATGCATTTAGAGGACAAAGAGCTACTTGTAGACACATTTTATCGCTAAAGACATAAGTAGACTCGAGTATTTCTTGGGTATCAAGTTTGCTTACGTCACAGATAAATTGACACTATCGCAGAGGAAATATACGTTGGACCTTTTACAAGAGATCATGGTTCTAAATGTTGATTTCGTGTCGGACTTCGATATGTTGAAAAACAGAATGTGTCGGGAAAATATCGGTATGTCGGAATTGTGTTAGTGGGAACACGGTAAAAAAAATTTACATTTGTTTAGAAAACTTCCATTTCGATATCGTATCGGAGTCGTATTAGTAAATTGAAAATAAGACACGTGTCGGTGAAATTTCGGTGACACGCGTAGACATTTGGTACCATGCAAGAGATAGGTGTGTCAGGGTGCAAGCCAAAGAGCACTCCATTTGATCATAGTCTATATCTTTAGGATAGCTTATCGCCTCTGTTGGAGGACATTGGCAAGTACTGACGTCTAATTGGGAAACTTATCTATATGATTGTTACACGTCCAAACATTGTATACATTGTTGGAGTACTCAGTTAGTTTATACAGGAGCCGATAATAATACATTGGTTAGGGACTTTGCAAGTACTATCTTATATTAAGAAGACTCCTGGTCAAGGACTGTTTTATAGAAAGAATAGTCATCTACACATTAAAGTGTATTTAGACTTTGGTTATGTAGAAAATAGGAGAGATTGGGAGTCCACTTTTGGATATTGCACATACGTTGGAGGAAATTTGGTTACATGGCATAGTAAGAAGTAGATTGTTGTCGCTCAATCCAGTATTGAGACTGAATATCGATTTATGGCATAGATTGCTTGGAAAATGATGTGGTTTTGTTCCTTTTTGACAGAGTTAGGTTTCTTTATTGATGCGTCCATGAAAATGTATTGTGATAATCAGAAGATCATACACATTATTAATAATCTAACCTTTCAATAAATGTACCAAGCGTATTGAGGTAGATTATCATTGCGTCTGATATATGGTAATGCAAGGGATAATTTCTACTCCTTATAGGAAGTCATCTGATCAGTTTGTAGTCATCTTCATTAAAGGATTGAATGTTGGACTGTATAAGTCTCTTTGTACTAAGTTGGGCACAATCAATATATATGCTTTAGCTTGAGGGAGAGTGTTAGGAGCTAAATATTGTTAAAAGATTATATGTGCTAATTTGCATTAGGGTAATTGGATACTCATTTATATTTAACCCTATAAATATGTAACATGTGATAAGAGACAATAGATCTTCTTTCTTTCTCTTCCACTTTACATATTCCAATGCATTATCAGTTCGTAAAATTTTGAGGTCAACACCAAATTGAGTTTTTATTTCATTATAAAAAAACTTGAATTGAGATCTAACCTTCAAGAGGTAGATTCAAATGCACCTGGAATGATTATCCAACAGTAGGATGGTCTACGTGCTCAAGACAAAAAGGGTTGAAACTTTTGAAGTCAGATCTGGGTGAGAAAGTCACACAATGATGCTTTCCAAATTGACAGGCTTAACTCTCAAAAGAAGTAGTAGGATGAAAAAGGTAGAAAACGATGCTTGGTATGGGCTGGTGGATGACTATGTCGATGATGCCTTTGAAGAAAGGAGACTTTGGGAGTTGCAATAACATGAGCAAAAACACGTTTGATGCTGTCATCCAAGTAGTACAACCACTAAGTTCAGTCCCAGTAGCAATCTTCTTTCCTGTAAAGGTCCTGAAAATAATAAAATGAGGGAAAGAATAAGCCACAATAGTTTAATGTCTTCGTTAAGGTACTAATAGAAAGTAAGCTAACAAGAAAATTAGACACATAATAGACCTTATCCAACTAGAGGGAAGAGGGTGTAGAAATCACCATAAACCCACAAACTTGAGAGAAAGCATTATCAACCGAACAGGAGGAATATTACTATGCTTCTCTAAGGAAGAAAACAATGAACCATCTCTTGTCATGTGACTTGTAGCGTCTGAGTCGATAAACCACTTGCCCTGAGTAGCCATAATAGGCCTTGAGTAGCCATAAAGGTTATTCTTCTTTAAGGAAGAAAATAATGAACTACCTCTTGTCATGTTACTTGTAGCACTCATGTTAATAAGCCACTTGCCTTGAGTAGCCAACAGAAGGAGGAAGCAGAAGTGGAAATCACAAACACCAAACTGTGTGTAGATGTAACAAGAGACTTGAGCTCCTCAGGAGCAAAGGTAAAGGCGTCACTAGTAAGTGGAGGAGAGTAGTCATAAAGTGGCCTTTTGCATGTAGTTTGGCGTCTGTGGCTTTTCTGACGTGGGAAATGGTCAGACAATGGGCTGTTCTGGTTGGGCAACCCCTAAAATAGGCCATCGCAGCTTGGGCAACAGTGGTTGTTGCTAGTGGGTGGGGGAAAGGTCGTTAGTGGTAGCGAGAAAGTCTAGTAGAGGCTGTAGAAGGCCCTGGTGGGGCCAATGACGGTGAGTTTTGGCTATAGCAGCGGCAAAGGAGGGAGGGAGTTGGGCTGACTACATACCCTAATCCTAGCTCTTAATACCATGTGAAGACAAAAAGTTAAAGAGATCATTGTATTGTTAGGGCCCATCATCCTTATATGGGATTAGGGTTAGAATGGAAAAATACAATAATTCCTTAAGCCCTTTTTTAGTTCTAGGAATGATACCTAGAATAATTTTAAAACAGGAATTACTATTCCGTTGGTTGTGTAAAAATCAGAATAGTAATTCCTATTTTGATTTACTTATTCTAGAATAGCTATTCTGTAGGAAAGGGTGGAATAAAGTCATTTCATTATGTTGTTCTGATACATGTATGTATATGGTACGTTTAATTTTTGTTTAAAAATTAATATATATATAACATAATGTATACATATAATGAAGTTTATTATTATTAATTTATATGCTTTCCATTTATTCCAATATTTAGATATTTATTCTATTTTTCATCCAAATCAGATTATCTTCTTATACATAGTTATTCATCTATAAAAGAAAATCACTTCTATACTGAATAGTAATACTATTATAATATTAATATCACTTTATATTTATTCCTAGTTTTTTTATTTTACATTCAAAGTGGGGTCGAGTCCCATATATCGCATAAGCTCAAATAGGTCAAATGAAAGATAGGAGCTGAGAAACACCGCTGCACTCGTCTGGCTTTCTTAGTGTGCTGGAGTTAATGGAGACAATGGAATTATATTGTTTTAAAGCATGGGTTGTGCTCTATCAAGGAGGTTTTTTGTAGGACTCAAATCTCACTTCTACACTTTGGTGATGTCTTTTCTACTGTAGATTTGTAATTTTGACTTTTGTTTTTTGCCTTTTCTTATATTATTCCCTTGGTTGAATATCTGGTTCAACATTTGTATCTTCTGCTTCTTGGATGTTTCTTAGTATTCAATGAGAATCATCTTACCCTTCCCCTTAAAAAGGGATTCCCGCCTTTTTTCATGAACTTGATTGTGTGAAATAGTTCAATTCTTTTTTTTACAGTGTTATAGACAAATAGATTTATGTACAGTATACTATTAGGTATTCGAGCATAAAGCCTCATTATAATGATTGTAACTGCTGGTATCCATGGGAATACATTGTGGTTCTTTAGCTAAATTCATTGCCAAAACTTATCTGAACCTTCATCTGTTGCATCGTTAGTTAGATAGACACTTAAAATCATTCCAAACAATTATCAAGCGGGTGCATGAGCCAGGTGCTTGAGGCATAAATGGTGCATACACTGATACACCAATCTTGTTTGAGCATCCACTAGCCAGGTTCAGATATTGGTCTAATGTCAGAATTCGTTCCTTTCAAAGTAGCGAGTATATTGGATATTAGTGGGAACATATGTAGAAAAATGGTAAAATAGGAAAGTACATGGAGATGCAATAAAAAGTAAAAATTTTGATGTGAAGCTTTAGAATAAGCTACAATAAGAAACATTACACATTTAGGTTTTTTATTTGCATGGATAATCTGCTAATATGCAATGCAAATTGATAATTTATGTTCAGAATAGTTGGAAACACATATGTTGTATCTAAGATCTAAAATTGAACACTACAGCAACAGAAACCATGCCTTTATACCACTGCATGCTCAGCAACATGGTTCCGTTCTCTCCATTTGTTTCTATCTAGGTCCTTCATCACTATTATAACCATGTAATTTCCTCCTCTATATAAAATTGTTCCACTTTCCTTATAGGTGCATTCAAATGTCTTCTTTGTATCAAAAATTCAAAACTGAATAATATACATAAAATCAGCAGCTTTATTCATATTTAGTTGTTACTTGTTACTGGACATGGATAGGAATGAGGTATGATAAGCAATGTTGCACATGTAGGATCACTTAAATTCATCATATTTACATTGATGATGTGCTAATATGCCATGTAATAGATAATTGACATTAAGAAATGTTGGAACATATGTTTATTATGTCGAAACTTAATAAGATATCAAAAACCCACAACTTCATTCTTATTTGGTTTGCTTTTGAACAACAACATCAACAGCTACAGGCGTGCCTAAATTCCACCCAATGATACCTGTATGTTTAAATCCCTTTTTACTAATTTTAACTTTGTAAACTTAGGCCTTCTTCTCCCTCTTCTAATTCCATCAATATTAACATGTTTAATCCTCTTTATTAGTTCTTCCTTTTCTTTTTTGAACATGGATCGATTTTTTACTGCATTTTACTCAACCTGGATGATTGTTACCCAACATGAAACTGACATCATCTATGTTCAGTCAACATCTGATGGACTTTGTGATGTTTGACTTAAAATTGTGCTGGAATTTGCAAATTTCTGATGTATGTGACATTGTCACTGAGGTTGTTACTGCATTTTACTGATGTCTTGCCGATGTCTACCTAGGTTTGGAAGTATGCCCAGTTGCCCACTAGGATCAAAGCATCAAGGACTGATGAGCATAAGAAACACACACGTTTGGAGTGTGACTAAATGCTGTCTGCTTAGGCATTCTTTGTATGATCTCAGGAGACAACATTTCATAGGATTAGTCATACCTGTGCTCATTTAGTCAAAGTCTTCTCATGTTGGGAGCTAGTTTTGCTTATTTTTCAGAAATGTAAAATTTTCACAAAAGTGAAAACTCTGAACACATGAGCACATCCGACTTCCCACATCACCACATACTAACTGGGGTTCTGGCCTTCATACAGATCACGAGTCCATTTGCAACTTTACATTCCAATGTTTAAACCTTTGCGTCAAGCTACCAAGAAAAAATACATCTTCAGAGAAAAAACCCGAAAAGAAATGTAAAATCTAAGACCTCAATCAATATTCCAAGGTGATCTTGTTTCATTAATAAATTGTTGATATGCATGATCCTAACTTTATATGATCATATTGGTTGCCTACGTCTTGCTCATGTCTTAAAAGGATAGTTTACCTCGCCTGCAAATGTCTATTGTGCTATTTTTAGATTATGGCATGCCAACCTGTTTTCATAATTAGGGAGACATTTTATCTTGGTTCTTTAGACTATATTTTCAGGTTCATGATATTAATTTTTAAGATTGCCTCCCAATATTCATAGTCACTAACTCTACTATGTTAATTGGATGATGGTATTTCTTAGTCAAGTTAGCAGTACTAGCTTGATTTCTATCTTATGGTGTATTTACTTGTTTCTTTCTTTTGTGTTTTTAGACTGAAAAGCGAAAGTTGTTGCAAGCTTTCCTCTCTCACTTCATACAAACATATAAGAATTGGGAACCTGTATACAATGGTCAGTTACCAGTTGATGATACCTTTTCTACATATGCCACTTCAGAGAATTCTTCAGGATCAAGGGATGTTGTTAGAGGATGTTCATTTGGACATCCATCTGAAGTTGTACTCATTCTCATTCAAGAGATTGCTCGACTCACTGCTCTTGTTACTGACTGTAAGTTAAAGTTTTCTTCTTTTGTTGGGTTTCACTTTTACCACTAACATTGTTTTCTCAGAGATCTATTCTCAATCAGGAAAGAGTCTTAAGAAAGACAACAAGTCAAAGATGATTGGCTTGTTTAATATTCATTGATTGGTTATATCTTTTTGCTTTCTAAACTTTACCAGAGTGACATCTTATTTATGTGGTTGTACATTGGTTCTTTTAACTGATTATCTTATTGCAGACATCTTACTATTTTCCTGTGCCCCTTCGAAAACATTGTTTATCACATCTTCTGGGTGTTCCCTTAGTTACTCTTGCTCTTGTTCTTTCTGCAGTTTCAGAATTGTAGTTGATAGTTTGCCTTTATATGGTAAATTTTACAGCAGTTCTCACTTTTACTACTGTGGCAGAGTGGAAGGTCTTTTTTAATCCAAAACTTTGATGCTTTCTAAATTCGTAGTAAGCGTTTGGTACACTGGAATGAAAATAGACAGGAATGGGATGAACTCCGGAATGAAATTTAAAATGGAATAGTTTTATTCCATTCTTGTGTTTAGTATACAATTAAAATATAGAGGAATGGAATGGAATGGCCTCCTCCTCTATTTCATCCCCCCTTCTTCTTTTGCATCATTGTCTTTTGGATGTCTCCAATGCGAAGATGAAAAGTAAAATGCCGACAACCACAAATGAAGGCAACGTTGGGCCAATGAAGCGATGTCGGGGTGATTGAAGCGGTGCACATGAGCAGCGAAGATGGCAAGCTGCACTCCTACAACCAGATATTGGAAGCTTCCATGCATGTAGACAGTTTTTTTCTTTATTTGTTGTTGTTCTGTGTGATGCTGCTCTCTTTCTTCTTTTTGTTCTTGCCGTTTGGTGGTGATTTAGGGTTGGGGTCTAGGGAGGGTGTGGTGGTGGTGGTAGGAGAGGTGATCGACGT
Source organism: Posidonia australis (assembly GCA_024699735.1). Lineage (NCBI taxonomy): Eukaryota > Viridiplantae > Streptophyta > Magnoliopsida > Alismatales > Posidoniaceae > Posidonia > Posidonia australis. The sequence continues at coordinate 80,829 of JAMKQA010010098.1, read as the reverse complement.
GGGTGGAGCCATGGTGGGTGCTGGTGTTGCCAGTATTGGGTGGAGATGGTTCGGCAGGGCAATGTGGATGTAGGGCAGCAGCGGGTGTTGCTCATTGTTACGGAGGAGGGAGGGGGTGGAGGAGGGAGGGGGTGAAGGAGGGTGGAGGGTGCTGCTCGTTGCGGCGGAGGAGGGAGGAGGGAGGAAGCTGTCAGTTTTTTTTTTAATTTTTTGATTACAATGGGTTTGGGAATTAAATTCTTTGTCTATTGGAAAAGAATGAATTTTCCATGTTTTCCAAGGGAATTTTATTTTCATGGCTATTTTAATGTGATTTTTGTACCAAAAATTGGAATTCCATTCCAATTCACCTTTTTCATTCCATTTCGGTCCATTCTGATTTCTATTTTAGTATACCAAACCCTATCTTAGTGCACTATTGTGAACTTGGGAGTAAAGAAATGAATATGTAGTGGTTATCTTCAAGTATCATGATGCTTCACGTATCATGATGCTGGACCATGTGGTCATCTTCAAGTACACCAAAAAGTTTTAATAGCACTTAGTCAGCTTGAAACATAGAGGAAGATCACACATTGTACCTACAGTGAAAGGAGTAGGGAATAAAACAAAATGATGTTCAATTAAGTGTAACATTGCGTGGTTGCTTTAATATCCACTGAGAATTCTTCGTCCTTTTGGCCAGTAAGTGACAAAGCTTCAATTCCTTCCTTGGATTATTTGGAGCCATCGTTGAGCCTCACTTCAGGTGCTGAAGCATTTCATATTTTGAATTCTGTGACAATAGTGACCCGCTCAATGCACAATTGCAGAGTTTTTAGCTATTATGGAGGGGTGCAAAAAGTTACAGCATTAATGAAAGGTATCTACTTTTTCACTATCATTTCTTCACATATGTTTAAGCCTTCTTTCACTTTGGCTGGCACATAAGCACCATCAATTCATTGTGGAAGTATTTACTTGAAGTGTCAGAATGTGTACCAATGTGTTCATGTTGATAAAGAAAACTGTCACTACTGTCTTTCATTTGTTTGCTGAGGGAAACAAGTATTGTATATTAGAATGGCCATCTAGTTTCCATCATAAATTGCCATTTCTTTGCCATCAGACGGGGCATGGCAATACATTTCTCTTCCAAATGGTAAAAGATTGGAAATTCTGCAATTAAAACCAGATAATAGCACCCCATAAAATTGCCAGGTATTAAGTGCTTATTGGTGATGGACATGATAAACTGGAAATCACTCCAGTAAATGTTTCATTCCATATTTTTACGAGTAGCTGATAGATGCTTGTATAGTTAGAAAATGTATACCAGTAATTCTCTCTTATTAACATGTTTTTTTTTCTAGAAATTGTTAAGGGAAAAATTCTTTTCTTGAAATCAATATCTAGGTGGTAAGAATAATATGCCAATACTATCATACATATAAACTATATTCCAGTTATATGCCATTACTATCATCTTTATAAACTAGTTAACCGAGGTGGGAGGGATGAAAGGAGAGGAGAGAGGGAGAAGAGGATGATAACAACAATAAGATGAAGAATGAAGGAGATTCCTTTCTCTTGTTAAGAGGTGAAGGATGGTTGGATGCTGGTCCCAACTTTGCAATGGCTCATCTCCATGCACGCCAAGCATAGATAGTGGCTGTTGCTCACCCGACATGATAATATGAGGTCGATGCAGAACAGGTTTTTGGAATTACTGATCCAACCTTAGCTCCTGCAACTGGGCATAAGATGCTTAAGATGAAGTAGATATGATCGCATTTTCTACCACTTATTCTTCCATTGACTCTTTCTTGTCTATGTGGGGTGGATGTAGACTCTGGGTTTTCACATTCTTCTCCACTTAAACTCCTACATCCTCATTAGAATCAAATATGGTCTAGTATCAGCATAAAGGACTCTAGAGGTGACTCCCACTCTTGCAGCTAACACTAGTTCCCAGTCTCACTTTTTTATTTGGCTCAGTTACTCCAGTACCATTTGTACCCCCTCAGCCCCAAGCATACATAATATGGTCTAATGAAATGGGATGGTTGAAACAATTGGCCTGTTCAAACATCTGTAAGACAAAATACTTAAGCTAGAATTGATGCGCTACTATTTCCCACAATTTCCACACTCTTGACACATCTTTGTCTAGGCGATGTGGGACTGAACTTTGGGGTGTCACAATCTCGATGTTGTTAGTATATTAACCATAACTTACATTTTTGTTAAGTATCCACTGCTTTTCTTTGATTTGTGTATTGAATGAAAGCAAACATTTGAACTATTGTAGAGACTTCTATAATGCTAAGAAGTATATAATATTCTTAATAAGAAAATCTATTTTGTTTACTCCCATCTTTGTTGTTGAACTTCTACACCAGAAAGTATTTGATCTTTGTAACAAGTACAAAAGATATTTCCCCTAGAATTGTGCTTGTTGTTGATTGCTAGTTTGTAATTGCTTCTAGGCATCTCATTTAGCTGAATTTCTTATTATTGTTCAACAGATATTTCATTGTATTTTTTTTCGTAGGAAAATGTAATGATTGATTTTTAAAAAAGTAAGGGCACAATAGACTTTAGTTTTTGAGTCTTCCATGATAACTTTTCTTTTATATGCGATCAATTTTTTATATATTACTGTCTAGATGGTTTCTCATCCATAGTTTGTTGGTTACTTTACCTGATTCTAACTTATGTATTCTCCCCTTTTAGTGCAGGTTTAAAGTAATTGTTACTTTTGAACTAAGTTTCTAGTCCCACTGTTTTCCAAATCTAGATTTATAATTTTTTTGATCAATCAGGAAAAGGATTTTCACTAAAAATCCTTACAGTATAGGAAATATTGAAATCTCACTTTGAATACTTTGTTTTTTTCAGCTGTAGTCATCCAATTGAAGACTTTGAGTGGACTTGCCGTTGATAATAACATAACAGTAACAAACATTGAGAAGATTGGACTATTAGAGAAGATTCTTCTATATGTGGTTATAACAATAGTGTCTTTCATGGATTTGGATCCAGTTGTGCATGAAAAGCTTCAATATATCATTGCTGCTAAGCATTATATCCCTGAAGACAGGCCATTTCAGATTCCTTCAGTCAATCATAGAAGACCTGTTTCTGGAGCAGGATATAATTGGCAACAAAAGGCCATTGTTTTGGTTATGGAAGCAGGTGGTGTCAACTGGTTAGTAGGTAAGGTTCTGTCTACTTATTTTGCCCTTGTTATGGTATTGATCACTCAATTCCTGTCCCAGTATCTCATCCGTTGGGGAGTAGTACTTCCTGATTTATTTCTACATAAAATATCTCAATAAAATTTAAAAAAATCAATCATACTTATTATTGCATTGGAGACAACCAACTTATAAGCATGGTATCAAAAATTGACTACATTGCCAAAATGTTGGCGATACGGGTTGGATATTCAAATATCCAACATGATATTCAGGGGTATTTCTGGAAATACCATGTATCCTTCTTGTATCTGTGTGTTTCAGTTATCTTTGGCAATTTCAAGTTGATTTCAAGCATTTTACATGAAAAAAATGATCAAGGTTGGAAGACTACCAATTGATGGTGTTTTGAAAATTTTTAAATGGAAAATATTTAATAAATTATTTTCACAATCAATTGTTTCAAAAATTTATCTTATTTCCTGTGAGAACTGATATGCAAAACCACAAAGGCAAGTTTTGTGTCCAAATTCCACTGCCAACACTTGTTTCGTGGAGTATGGCTTGTTCTCTTGCTCATGACATGGTTTAGTGCTGGTTGATTGACCATAGTCCAAAAGGTGCATTTGGCACCAAGATTGTGGAGTAGACATGGTGTGCTGGAAGTTGGCTTGCAGCATCTATGTGTTGGTTGTGGTAGGCAACCAGGTGACTGTTATTGAGTAGCTCACAAGGTGGTTCTTGCCAATTGGGTGATTGATGGTTTAGGTGGCCCATTAGGAGGGTGCTAGAGGCTGGCTGGTGTTACTGCTTGAAACTTGCTTGGTGTGATAATCCATTGTGACCTGGCAACCTGTAGAGGCACATGCACTCTGTCAACTCATCTTGCCCTTGAAGCATGGAGCCTGTCAACTCATCTTGAGCTTGAAGCATGGTTCCAAATGTCAATTTCATATTGAACTGTGGTCCTTTTCAAACTAGGAAGTATTAAATACATGAGCGAAATACTGACGGAAACACGGTAAAACACAGGAGTTCACTAAAAACTTTGATTTTCCATTTTAAACTCTAGGATAAGTTAAGCAACAAAATACACATTCAGTCTTTAAATGCATAGTCTAAACATATATAATAAGGAAATATGATGTGTATCTGAAACAATGCCTTTAAAAAAAAAAAAAAAAATTTGAGAATTAGTCAATAGATTTAATTGCTTAAGATTCCAAATATCATAATCTAAGTTGGTGATGTGATTAGAGTACTAAAACAAGTGGAATTTTGTAAGTTAATGGAATATATATGAATTTACTAAACATTGAGTTTTTACCCTCTTTCCACTGACATGGACTGACATATTGCTGACATGGCAATGACATGGGCCAAAAGGCACTGACTTTGGGTATTTCTCAAAATACAACCAAATGAACTGTTGGGAAATAATTGAAATTGAAGGTTTCTCAGACCTGGGAGTTTCAAGGATATAGCCTTGATTCATGTGTTGCTTTTGGACCGTTGACACTCCTGGAATTTTTGTTAAGGGTGATCCTCACCCTTGCTTGGATCATATTCCCTCGATTATTTCTCCAAAGGTTCTTGGGGACTTGAGTCTTCTTTTTTGGGATTTACATCAAGGGTACTCGTTTGTTGTAGGAAAGCTTTCTGGATTTGGATCAGCATGGCTCAAGGAAGAGGAATTTTTGCAAAGCAGTAGAAGTTGCTTTGGTTGAGAACTTTGTGTGTGGTTTTTTTTTTGAGGGTTAAGCTGCATTTTATTGAAATAAAAAAGAAGAAACACAACAAAAAGGGCTTATCAAGACAATGGGCCCCCCAAAAAACAACAGAAACTACAATAACAATGGAAAAACAAAAGTAGCAACAAAAAGGAGAAACAAAGTGATACTAGGTAGCTTCTCCAACTAGTCATGAACAAAAGCGTCTGTGTCGTTGGAACCATCCGAAGTCGAAAACCACTTTAGAACAAAGATGATAACTGATTCTCGAATCTTCTCCAAACATTGGCTCTTATGTTGGAATATTCAATGGTTCCTTTTGATCTATTAAATTCTCCATAAAGCATGGGGGGAGCACTCGATAATCTCTTGCAGCGGTCTTGCCAACGCCCCTTCCTGCCCTTCATCACCTAAAAAACCTCCTGAGACCCGTCACAAATATGATCAAATGCCCCAGACCCAACCATAGCCAACCACCACCCTTGAAGATACCCCCAGTCCCACAGAAAGTGAGATAGGTTTTCAGAGGCCTTGTAACAAAGAGCACATTTTCTGGCAAAGTGAATCCCATGTCTCTGTAGAGCTAAATTTGTTAACACCTCACCATGAAAAATCAATCATGCAAAACATTAAATCTTCAGAGAATAGATATTTGTTGAGAAGCTTTGGTAAGTGGAGACTCTAATTTCATGAAATATCGAGAGGTGGATTGAAAGACAAAAGCTTAAAGATGCATTATTTTGATGAAAGAGGAGCTTAAGAGTTCAATTTTGCTTGGACACAATGCTCAAGGGCTCTATGGTTCAAGTGAGGAAATCGTAATTCACAATTCTTTTACAAAGTGTCCAATAGGAAGTAGGTCAAACTTGTTCGGGTCGGTGGTCATTGATGTGTCTTGTTGAGTCAAAAGGTGGAGAACAGATCAGGTATGGAAGGTATTTCATATATCAACTTAAAGAAAAATCTTGCCTTAAATTGAATCAAAGCTTGGATGAATCACAGTTCAATCACTTGTGTATGGAGGTCACAATTGAGTTAGAGACCTTTTGGTGATGTGGAAGTTAAGAGAGCAATTTTCATGTTGGCAGGGGATAAGGCTCCGAGTCTAGATGACTTCCTAATGGTGATAGTTGAGAGAAAGAAATGAGAGGAGAAAAATATGAGTTGTTGTCTATTGAGCATGTATTTACATATATATAGAGTATTGGTTATCCAACACTAAATGGATATTCAATTACCCACTAAGACTATATATGCCACATTACATACTGTAACACTCCCCCTCAAGCTGGAGTATATGTATCAATCATTTCCAGTTTGTTACATAAAGACTCAAATATCCCAACACTTAGACCTTTTGTGAAGATACAACCAGTTGATCTGAAGATGGAGTATAAGGAGTAGAGATGATTCCTTGTATGACCATGTCCCTCACAAAGTGAAAATCCACCTCAATGTGCTTTATTCATTCATGGAAGGTGGGGTTATTTGCAATAAAAATAGCAGTTTGATTATCACACATCATAGACATAGGTGTGTTGACATCAAAACCAAGCTGCTCTAATAAAGACTTTATCCACATCATTTCACATGCTGTCTGGGCCATGGATCTGTATTCTGCCTCTGCACTGGACCTTGATACTACATTCTGCTTTTTACTGCATCATGTGACCAAATTTTCTCCCACATATGTACAGAAATCGGATGTGGATTTTCTGTCCCCCTCTGTCACCTTCTGAGTATGTCATAATCCTGATGTGGCAATTATTCCTATAAATCAGATTTTTTCCTGGGATACCTTTCACATAAGAGAGAACACGATGGACATCCATCCAGTGCACTCTCTTAGGCTCATGCATGAACTGACTCAGCAGGCTGACAACATATGAAATGTCTGACTGTGTCACAGTCAAGTAGATAAGCTTCCCAATCAGCCTCCTGTACTGATCAGGATCCTCAAGTAGCTCTGAACTACTATCCCAGAAGGTTGGTGTCTGCTCAATAGGGGTGTTTTCTTGTTTGCATTTTAAGAGACCTGTTTCCTGTAGAACATCCAGTACATCCTCTGTGACAGCATCATTTTGCCATGTGCATAGGCAAACTCTATCCCAAGGAAGTAACGAGGTTTCCCCATGTCTTTCGTCACAAAGTGACTACGAAGATGGATTTTAACTTCCTCAATACCCTGTGTATCACTGCCTGTCACTAATATATCATCTACATAAACAACCAAGATAACACATCCATGATCTGTGCGCTTGTGAAAAACTGAGTGGTCTACTGTACACCGCTGAAATCCCCCAGCAAGAACAACCTGACTGAACTTCTCAAACAAGCCTCTAGGACTTTGTTTGAGGCCATAAATTACTTTCTTAAGTCTGCACACACGATCCTCTCCCTGAGCAGCATACCCTGGAGGTTGCTCTATCAGAACAGACTCAGTCAGATCAATATAGAGAAAGGTATTCTTGACATCCAACTGACAAAGATGCCATGAGTGATTCAGAGCAAGAGAAAGGAGAATCTTGATAGAATTTAGGCAAACAATAGGAGAAAAAGTCTCCTCATAATCAATCTCCTGCATCTGAATAAAACCACGAGCCACCAGTCTAGCTTTGTACCTATCAATGTGTCCATCTGCATTGTATTTGATGGTATAGACCCACTTACAAGTGACCACTTTAGTCCCAGTAGTTCTGGTCACTAACTCCCACGTACCACGACTAGTGAGGGTAGGGGATTGACATTAGTTCCATGACGGTACGGTTATGACACTTTGGTTTTTTGTGGAGTTTCACAACCATAGGTGGTGAATCTAACTTTTGTGCTGGGATTGTTTGGTATGATAACTGGGTTGCAGGTCAACTTTCACAAATCTACTTTATATTGGAGTTTGCACCAATGATCTCAAGGTACAATTTTTGGCCAGTGAAGTTAGAGTTTTTCCTGATCAAACTCGAGATTGGGATCCTATGGGGTGGAGTGCTTTGAAAAGAGATTATCAGGATGGCGAGGGAAATTCTTGTCTTTTGTGGGAACTGCTGTTTGGGAGAATATGGTCATTTGATCTGTTCATTTTGGGAGATTATGGTCTTTTTTAATATCTAAGGATTGCTGCATATTCTTTGAGTTTTCATAAATAATGAAGTACTCAAGTACCCTAAATCCTTTGAGAAAAAAACACACACACTGCCGATCATGCCAAGCTTAAATCCTGTCTGTGTCTTATTGGAATTATGTTTTGGTGGTATGCTATGTTTAGTGTTTCCCTATTCTTCTAATTATTTTTTGTTTTTCTGTCCTTTTTGTAATGGGTAAATAGAGAAAATTATTTAACCATGATTTTGTAAAAGAAAGCATGTCATGGAGTATGGACATTTTATTCATGATTGATTTTTGGCTGAGTATGCTGGGCTGTTTTGTTAGTGAATATTTTCCTTTTTCCCTTACTGACAGGCCAAAGACTTTCGCTGCCACTTTAATATTTTTCTTAATCATTTCTTAGTATCATTTCCTGTCAGAAAGTTATGGTGCTGGTTTGGGCTTTCTGATTAATGTGCCATTGGTTTTAGTACCTACAATTTGTTGCTTGTGTACATGGAAGGTGATGTACGAATAAGATTTTCTGTTTGTTTCATTGTCTTATTCATGCATCTGAAAATTTCCCTTGAAACAAGATATGTTGATAATTGCAAATGCATTGTCATCTTCCCTTTTCTCGCCTTTTATTATGTGCAAGTGTGGAAGTTGGATTTCTCTTTGCAGAGCTTTTACGGGTCATTAGAAGAATCAATCTGGATGACAAGTGGATTGAATGGGCACTTCAATACGTGACTCTCAAATCTCTTAAATGTGCCCTTTCTCAAAATCCTCGAGCTCAGAATCATTTTAGAAGCATAGGAGGGCTTGAAGTTCTATTAGATGGGCTCAGTCTTCCGTCAAACAATCATTTGATACTCAACAGTGAGAGGTAATTTGCTAAGAAGTGGCTTATTAGCAGAGTTTATTCCGTCCCTACTGTTCTTTGTTTTACATATCTTCTTTGTGTTCATGCTTCTTATATAATGACAACAACAATAAGAATCCTTTTTTCCTCACAGTGACTTCTAAGGTTATTTAGAACTAATTTCCCATTAGCATATTGGAAATATAACACAGTTTACTGAAAAAAAATACTTGGGTTTATTTACTTAAATGAGGCAGGGCCTCCTCTGATTAGTTGCCTATATATTCATATACATAGAGGATTGAATAGGTACATGGGCTCATTTTTTTTTTTTGAGCGATTGAAAGAAAATTTTATTGAAAACAGAGAGAAAAAGAAACAGAACTGTCAAGAAGCCTTATCAAGCAGATTAGGCAGGACAGGACAAAAAAGAGAGTAAGTACAACAAAGATCCTAAGTATAAAAACTGAGCAAACAGGAAAAAATATCTAAAATTCTAACAAATAACATCTCCTTTTCAGATTGCAAACGATACATCCAACCAAGCTGCCATCACCGCATTACTAATCCTTCTGTTTCTCTCCAAGCTTTAGTGTCAATCCCATAGTCTTTGGAGGATGACGACTGGGTGACCAAATGACATATTGCCATTTCTGCTGATCAGAATGGATTCCTCTAAAAATCCTATGGCTTCTTGCCAGCCATTGACACCACCAAATTGTGTGAGGCAACATCTTCCACGCCTTCCATTTCCTGTCACCCATACTCCTCTTATTCATCCACCTTTCCCAAAATTGATCAAAATAGATTTGAGCAGTAGTCTCCAACCCAATCTAGTTCATTCACCAATCCTCCTCATTGCTCATGGAGTCATGCATAAGCAACAACTATGATAGTCCCACCTCTTAGGAGCCAACTTAAGTCAAAACTCCCTGATGCGTAGGTTGCCAAGCAAAAAACCTTGGTAACATTGAAAAGAGAGTTGAGACATACTTCCTGTGTGACATGCCCATTAGGCCAACAATCCCATAGTCCTTTTTGTTGGGACATGCCAGTTCTATATAAACCTTGTGTGAACCGCCCAAACCCCGCTACCTATAGTAACATTGAAAAGAGAGTTGAGCGAAAAAAGTCCATTATTACCCCATTGCCATTTGATTGAACTGGGGTTGAGAGTGATAAATGAGGAACCATAGGAATCTTGAAGAGATAGTAGCATTAATAAGTTTAAAATTTTTGCATTACAAAGTTCCCTTCGAGATCAAACATTCCAGAATATTCCTGCCTTGGAATGTTCAAAGCGTTGTTGAACTCTCACGGAAGGGATGGCTGTAACACGAAAAAGGGCTGGAAATGCAAACTTCATTCACTCCTACCCATTTGTCCTCTTAAGACTTAACGCCCCCACCTCCATAGGTAACACACTTCCATCACCTCCACTTTTAAAATGCCCACTTAAATCAAGGATGGTTTTCCTATATGTTTGCTAGCAAGTGTAACAACTTCAATCGGCACATTCGTAATAAATTCATAAATGTTTTTGCCATTATTAATTTCTATTTATCACATTATTAAATCCAAACTCAAATGAACTATACAAAGGTAATCACAGTATCAAATACATAATTAAATATGTTATTATATTAAAGATTATTCTTTTAATTGTATATCTACGTATGACTCTCGATATGTAGTTAAATGACTCTACTACATGCACTAGTAAGAAAATCATTTTCTAATCAGTACTTATAAAACACAAATCATACATGCTTGAGTGATCACCAAAAAAGCTACCTAATACACACTAATTAACCTGGATAGGGTCTTTTAGACCCTTCTCTTCACCATTTCTTTAGTATATCTACAACTTCCGCATCGTATTTTGCAACATCAAATGCCAATAACAACAATCTATCAATGCCTTGTTAGTAGTGACTAGCTGCACCCAAACAATCCGTCATTGACCATGGGACAACAACTACATAGCCTGAGTGGAAGCACCTGGTTAGTTTCCTCATTTGTGTTGACAGGAAGGGTCCAAAGACAGACTTGTTCCCATTGATGCTTCTTATCGTGGAATTATTGAGGTTTACCACCACAATTGGTGTCGTGAGGAGCTGATTGGAAGTCCACGACCAAGTCAAGGGGCTTGTTGGAGAGGAAGACTGAACCTAAACCACGATCGGCCCCCATCTTCTGTCGGAGGAAGTTTCAACGGCAAGGACAAGCTTGCCATTGTTGGAGAAGATGTGCGCTCTTCCCTTGGACACATCGATCCCATATGAGTAGTATGCATCCTTCCCAGATCACCGTGTGCTCTTTTGAGATCGAGCTATGTGGTGGGTGTGGTGCATCCAACTCACTTGTGTTTGTTGTGTGATAGCTGTTACCTTGTCAGCTAATTCTTTATTTTTTCTTTCTTTTTGGTGATGATTCATCTAGTCGAGCCAACTCATCTTATAACTCGTTTTCCCCTTTCGCATCTTCATCTTCCTACAAGTCTTTGTCTTCTTTGTGCCCAGTTGCCATCCTCTCAACTTTCTCCATTGGCAAGACATACTGTGGGGCCACACAGATCTTATCCTCTCTACTTCTAACTCACTAAGCCAAAAACCCTTTTTAACACTTATATTGTTTAAGGTGTTCATTCTCCACACCACGAACCCATTTCTTCTAAGGAAATAAAGTAAATCACTTCCCCAATATTGCAATAGACGGTTGTTGGAATATTCTAAGCCTCTACAAGTACCACTTCTGTGCAAATATTGTTTGACCGTTGCTGGCCTAATGTGCATCCCTGGAAGATGCCAAAATTTGACACAATTTTTGTTTATCACACTTTGATTTCGAGCATGCTGAGGAATTCCTATGATAGCAATCCACAAAGTCTAAGAAGCCATGTGATACCTCGAGACATGCTTGAGGTGTTTCACGATATTTAGTCCCATATCAAGTAATTTGAAGATCCATGATAGTTATACAAGGGAGTGAATTGGTCCATAGTAAGTTATGACTTAAGCATTTTGAACCATACTCAATTTACTTTAGGATAGTAATGTCATAGAGTTGTTGTGGATTAGACCAAGGTGGTGGGCATGGGCTTAGGACGTGTCACGTATGGTATACCTATATCACCTGGTGATACTGGCTTGGACCTTGATGGGACGTCAAGGGTTTAAGTAGGGAAGAACATGATACCTCGAGACATGCTTCAGGTGCTTCAAGATGTTTAGTTTCATATTGGATAATTTGAAGATTCGGGACGGGTATATAAGGAGGTGAGATGTTACTATAGTAACTTACGATTTAAATATTTTAACTTGTGTTGATGGGTCATACTTAAGTTGTTTTAGGACAATAGCGTCACGAATTCGTCCAAGATCTGACTAAGGTTGTGGGCTCGGACTTGGGACATGACAAAGTGATGCCTACTCCGACACATTCCATGATCGGAATCTCACTCTTATCCCTTCCACTATGTTTGTTTCCTTGATTAAAACTTTTGTTTTTAGGCTTGTTGTAAAGATGACTTGTGTTGTATCATTTACATGTAGGAATTGTTAATTTCCCTACCACTAATTTTGTAATTTGTGTGGAAGAATTTCCCATTCACCTTCCTCCTTCCACTCGACCATGACTGCCTGCTCAAACTCCTCCTCCATAAGTTTGATAGCCCTCTGAGAACTCAACTTTGATGATTGGTTGAACATAACCAATCTGAGTAGATTGTTGGAGTTGTATTCCTATCAATGATACCTTCCTTTGAGGTGTCATTGTATGACCGATCCTTTGACACAAAGCATTCCACACAAATATGATTGGAGCTTGCAGTGTTTTTTTGTATTACTGGTTGGAGTTGAGAGCATCCTCTTTCTCGGTGATTGAAGCTCTTGCACCTGTGGCACCTCCATGTCTACTTTTAAAGCATTAGAAACATACACGTCCCTCTTTCCCCAGCACATTTCTTTTCCTTGACTTCCTTAATATCCTCTCTACTCTTGTTGGTCCACTTCCCAAAGTAATAGCATTGACGCCCGATGCTGTTGATGATGGCATGCTTTGGCTCCTCCATACCCATCTGTTCCAATTGGTGTTTCTGGCGATGTTTGTTTTCTTGCTTACTCTTTCTATATCCACACACACTCTCTCTAGCATCGTCTCTCTCCAACCGCATGGGACCTCACTTTTGTTTTCCAAATCTAATGTACGTCCTCAATACTGTCTACATATAAAAAATCATGTGATTTTTAAATTTTAACATCTAGAAATGAAATCAAAATTTTCAAGTAAGAATAATTGTTTGAAGTACAAATAATAAATTTATAATTATTTCTCAAAATTCATATGCCAATTTAGAAATTCAATCCTTGGATTTGATCGACACTTTTAATAGTGTCTATGGTTCAAAAATGAAATGATTTCGTGGCTTCTACCATATGTAGATTGAAATTTTCAAGTAATTGTTCAAGTTCAATGTTAAATGGTATGTAACAAGCTAGGTTACTAGGTCATAGAATGTGTCGAAATGTGAAATGGGAACAGAAGTGAGGATCGCCACTTGCTTAAAAACACGGTACGGTGGGGGTAGAGTGCTTTGGAACAATAGTATGGAACAAAAAACAGGAGTATACATGCGATTGACGTCTGGTATCTACAGAGATCCTCTTGGAAGTTGGAAAGCGAGCACACATAGAGATTTGGAAATGAAGATCGACGTGTAGTGTCTACATGTGTGAGAAGTTGGGGCTGGAAGTTAGAACGACATGGACTGGAAGTTTGGAATGGTGTTTTTAAGAAGAGGGTGGAGTGGAAATTCACAACTTGGAAGGATGTGCAGCTGTGGACTGCGTGAGAACTGAAAGAGGGAGAGAGAAGCAGGATCGTCGTCGTTTGAGAGGTGGAGCGTTGTCGATTGCATGAGAAGTGGGAGAGAAGTGGAATCAACGTCGCATGAGAAGAGGAGCATCATTGTCGTGTAAGAAGAGGGTGATGTGGGATTGTCTTCCGCTTTGTTCTAGAACACGTATTGCAGCGATCTGGCATGGAATCGTATTACGTTCTGGCTCGGACGTTCTGGAACGTGGATTGCAAGTTGTCCTCTGTTTTCTAGTAAACTAGGTTACTACTTACAAGTTACAAGACTAAAAGAATTGCTATAGTACAAAAAAAATTCCTTCTAATGGTCTATAATACAAGAGGAAGGGGACTCCCCATGGCTCATTCTATCCTTCCCCCATATAGGATTAGCTTCCCTTGCACGTGGGTGCATTTAGGATCAAATGCACACACTTTTTTGAAAGAGATGGAGTGACCAAAGGTGTGGTCCTCTGACCCAGTGTCTTTCCTCTCTTCTTTTCTCTTTTATCTCCTAGAATGCAGCCTTTGTTTTCCTGTAGCCTTTATTGCTTTCCTTTTGTTTTAATAAAATCTCTATTTATAGATAAAAAAGGACATCTTGGTAGAATCTTGATATGATATTGGGATTAATTAATTGGAAATCTTTGGGAAGGGTGCTAGGCTTTTGAACATAGCTTATTTAGAATGCTTTCCCGCTTACTAGCACTGGTTGGTATGTTTGCAGTATTTTTTCTAAAATGCAGTTTAGAGCACAAGGAATTTATGAATATCTGTATGGATTTTCACCTTGCATGTTACATTGTTTCTATAATTTTCTTGACATTGTTCCCATTTACTGACATGAGTACAGTTCTTTTTCCAGAGGTGGATGTAACATATTTGCCATGTTTGAACTTCAAATTTTATCTTTGGAAGTATTGAGGGAGTCATTGTATCCTTGAGCATGGTTTGTACTTGGGCTTGTTTTATGCAAGGGTGAACAATTTTGTTTCTAAGCCTTAGGGATTCAACTGTTTTTTTAATTTCTTATTGATATTTCAATTCAAAAAAGTTGAGCCCTTAAACAACTGCTTCAGATTTGGAAATTTGAATAATCTGCAGTTTATTTCTGAAAATGGAAGAATACAGAAGTTTGCAAACAGCATGTGTTCATCTGCTTTCATGCTGCAGGAATTTATACACCAAAGGGTGGCTTCATCCAAGCCCACTTCTCATGTGGCCATTTCTACTTCTGCAACAGATATCTCTGAGAAGATTTGTTCTAGTGATTTTCCAGTTTTAAATAATGCTGATGGTACTGACCCAGAGTGGGTCCAGTACTGTGATCAACTGAGCCAAGTACTTTGCTCTTTCCTTCTTGAAGCTGAAGATATCAACCCTCATGCTGCACAATCATTGCCTGTTCATAGTTCTACACCAATTTCTTTTACGTACTGGGAACTTTCTATTAAATGGTTTATGATGGTCCTTCTTTCTGTTTTTCCATGCATTAATGCATGTTCCAGTGGGAATGAGCTTCCAGGCCATTTAAGGTGAATCTGGGTCAATTAGGCGATTATTTAGCTTTTGTGATATAGCAAAGCTCCTGACATTTTTATTCTCTTTTCTATAGCTTATGTCCTTAACGAATACTAAGCAATAGTTCGTTGTTGCACATTTTACACCCATGCATGTTTTCTCAAGTGCATTCATATGAATATCTTCATTTTTTTTTCTTTCTGTTGGTATATACAAAATGTCTTCACGCATTCAATCTCCAGCTCAGCTCACCAATTAAAACATTGTACCATGTTTTTCTAGTGGTCCTGTTCATCTCATTTCTGTGCTTCTTTGAAATTAATTAACGGTTACAACATGCTCACATGTTTTTCCAACACGTTTTTTTTTTGTAATATTCTACTTTCATCAGTATACTTTCTTTATTTCCTTTTCTGTTTGGTTGGGAAGAACTGGCTTCAATTTTTTCATTGAAAAGTTGATGGGATTGTTTTTGGAAATTCCAAAAAGCTTTGTCGGAAAGGAAAGTAAAACTATTGACGAAATGTCAATGGCGAAAAATGAAAAATCAAATCTTGTTACCGTTTCTCCTCAACATAGAATTAAACATCAATTTTGTGTCGAACTTCGGTCCAACAAAAATACGAAGCCCGACAAAAATAAGAAACGTGTCGGACTTGATGGACATGTCGGGAGAAATGCAATAAATTTACTGAAGTTCATGGAAATAGTCAAAAAGTTTAAAATTTTGATTTGAAATTCTAAGATAATAAAGTAAGCATTAATCTATATTTTAGACTACTTAGATCAATTTCCTTAATATGTATTATATTTAAATATAGTAGATAGACCTAATACAAATATCTTGAAGTATAAATAATTTGTAAAAAAGCTTTATAAATGTTTAAAAATAAAAGTACTCAGAAAAGTTACCTTATAGATGTTTAATACTATGAAGAATGTTTTGGTTGATCAAAATATTTTTCTTGTATATCAGTTATGTTGTGTTCTTGATGAATTTATTGTTGAACTTGGGACTCTCTCCACAACACTTAACTGATAATATGTTTGGTATTTATTGATGTAGTAGTGGTATTGTGACACTAGTAATTATATTAGGAATCCTATTGGCAGATATTATAGAATTATATACTGGCTAAAGAATTTCTTGAGACTGTCAATAGATGTAAGAATGACTTGGAAGTTGTTTAGGTGGTTACTCTTCATATTGTATTAGAAAAGGTGTATAATGAAAGACTGTGTCCATATCCTATAGTTTGTTCACTTGGAACATAAGAAAATGTTATTCTTGTCTAATTACTTTTAGTACTATAGTTTGTTTGTCCAACAGAATCACTTCCGTAAGAGTTTTAATTATAAAGATCTTTAGGATAATAAATACTCAAAAAATCAAGTAAATCTAACAAAGATCTTCTTGTATGATTGTTCCAAAAGTTTTCATCTAGTAGTCGTTGATTATGACGACTCCTTCATTAATAATGAATTTCTAGCTGAACTCCATGATTCTTATATTGTGTAGGATGTGTAAAGGCTTCCTCCCCTGTAAATAGGTTAAATGACTTTTAGCGTTAAGTTTCTCTCTGTCTTTGTGGCACTTCTGTTGCAGGTAGGACTGCATTTCCAATACCACCATCATTGTTGTTTGGTAGTTGTGCGTCATCATCATCATCTGTGTCATTGTCATCCCTTAAATTTAGAGTATTGCATGAGATCATATATTCCCCACATCGATGCTTATTTTATTAGCAATTCTAGATTATGATCTACTTTATTTTTCATTTAAAACTAGTTCTCTATTTTCTTACAACTATTGAAGTATAGGATTATCTTCTTTGTATTCATTATAAATATATGCAAGATCTATTTAGTTCATATAGTCTTTTTCTTTTCTCTCTTTGATATGTTTAATTCTCAGCCACATGGTGTAGTGTACAAATATCAAGTCATTCAACCTTACAGTGTTTAATCTATTTCTTCTTTTTGTATGAATCAGGTTGAATGTGCTCCAACTTTTTTCACAATCAGATGTTGCTATTGCTTGAGATAAAATCTTTACAATATTATTCCTTTGATTTGGAGTATCTGTTCCATTTAACATATACCATTCAATTAAAATATGATATTTAGTTATTAACTATATTATAGAGTAATATTTTAAAATAAAAGAAATGATATTAAAAACATCACTTGAAGTCATTATATCACGAGAACGTATCGTATGTGGCTCTCCAACTGATAAAAGTTCATCTTGAAAGTACTTTATTTCATTGAGAATTTGTATTGAGACATTGATTTTAGGCTTCAATTTTTTGATCATATCTTTAACAGATGTTAATAAATTAGTATGGCTACTAAGTTGATGATTATATTGGAATTGCAGATTCCAATAATATGTTATATTGAGAATAACACTCATTTAACAAACAATTGTGTAACAAATGAATTATCATGATGAAAAACACGAACGTGCATGTTATAATGCTTACCAACTTTATGTAAAGAATGAAGAAACATGTTAGATCATCTGTTATTTATAATTTTGAGATGTACCTTAGATCAGCTACAACATCTTTCATTAATCTTATAGCCTTTTATAAGAAACTCATGATAGACTTTTTATCATCACCTATCAATCGAAGGACATTTGAAACTGATTACATAATATTTATAATCTTTTGACAATCCTTTTAAAAATGTACATTATTTATAATTGAATTTATTCTTCTACCAATTAGACTTTCACTCTCGTAGTATTTGTACTATTGTGGCAAATTGAACAAATACTTCAGTTCATTTTTTTGATCAATCATACTTTGGATAATATTATAATTTATTGGGAATCAGGTGACTCTTGTACGAATCAAATCATCATTGCAATAGTCGGGTGACCTCATTAAAGTCTGTAACAATGAGTGGTTGTAAATGAAATTTGTTACAACTTGTACATCTCTTACTACCTTCTTTACCAATTTCGTCTTTCTGAAGTCCTTAAGTATTAAGTCAATACAGTGAGTTGTATATGGTATCTAATATATGTCATACTTTTTTATAATCTTAGAACCAGTCTTTTTAAAATTACTTCTATTATCAGTCACAATCTCCACAATATTCACTGCTTCCATTTGTTTAATGACTTATTCCATTTCCTTGTGTACTTGTAATATTTGATAACATCAAAAGTATCAATGAACTTTAAGAAAATTATACGACCATCGCAGTAAACGATGAAGTTGATGATTTATTTCCTTGTAGTACTTGTCCAACCATCACACATGACAGTCACCTCATAGATTGGCCATGATCGTTTCAAGTTATTAATGTAGGTTTCTAATTTTTCCTTTTCTGCTTTAAGGTACTTATTCTTGATTTCATGCTCAGTTGATGCCTTCACTCCTGTATCTTTTTTTACTGCAACATCAAGTATATATTGTAAATAAGGTTCTTTTGCCCTTTTTACAAGCATAATTTTGAAGAACTTATATTTTACTACAGTTTGATCAATTTTTCCATGATATTTCTAAATATTTCTTTAATCATCTTCTGCTTTGAGGTTTCTTTTCTAATTGTGCCTACATTTGAATTGTCGTATCTTTGATTATACGTTTTGAATAATCCAATATTGTCTTTATCTTTATCTTTCTGTGCAATACCACTGCTACTATTATTTTTACTTTCCTTGTAAGTTCGAGTACTATCTGTCCTATGGAATCTTGTAATTTGTTCTCTATGTTATTCTTCATTTTTAAACTTCATTACTGCTCTTTCATATGTTTCCTTGTCTTATAAAATGTTACAATTTACAGGATAAATCATATTATCTTCAAAATTCTGTATCATCATCTGAATTCTGTGTGGGAATAGCACTAAAAGTATATTCATTGAAGAGAATCTTGTTGAACCTTTGTTCTCTTCTCTTCTTGTTACTTTCGTTGCTTTAGTGTTCTTTAATGGTTCTCTTATTTAAGCAAAAACTACAGATAGACATGCTTATACAATGGTTACTAACTACAGTGTTCTTTAAGGTGTTGTTTTAATCTTGTTATTGCTCCATTCTTCATTTGTTTGTCATAATATTTACATTATTTTTTTGTCTGTTATTATCAATAGGATATTCGTGTAACGAATCTGGTCTGATGTAATTGTCCTTACATTACTATAACCTCCATTGCTTTTTCTTCATGAGAAATTTGACATTATGAAGGCTGAAAACAAATGATAATTGTCATTAATTTAATGAAACAATACATACAAATATTTTTGGTTTTTTACATGTTTTAGTGTTTTTTACAATCATTTTTGATTTTTTTTTCAATTTTTCCGGAATTTTTAATTAATTATGAAATATTTTGATTTTTTAAAAAATCGTAAAGTATTACTGATTTTATGGAATTATTTGGTTAGATCTATCATCTATGTAATAAATTTAAATTGAAATATTATTAGGTTTAATCTTGATTTTTTAAGTAATTACGAAATAAACATGAAAATTCCTTAGATCTATGTAAAAACCTTAGATATATGCAAAAACATGATTATTAGGTTAGATCAATATATATTATAAATAAATTATATAATTATATATCAAGTTATTGACATTAAGATTCAAAATATTAAAATAAACTTGAAAAAACCTTAGATGTATGTAATATTATGTTAGATCTAACTAAGATCTAAGTTTATACTTTATACCTAAGATCTACATATGAACTTAAGAAAAATCGGGTTTAAATGGGAGTTACTTTAAACAATACAAATTTGCAGTATAATATGAAAGTGATATAATAATATTAAAGTGGTACAGACTACAAACACACACTCTTGGCATGGGATAAGTTTTAATTAAAGATAATAAAATTAAACTAACAAATCAAATTTCAAAAGTGCAAAGGGTAATGGCAAAAAAGACACGCAGGAGAAAGGCAAAGGATGTTTACAGAAAAAAAGGCAAAAGATGCAGGACGGTTAAAGAACCTGGATAACCTGGAAATGGTTTTAGACTTGGAGAAGAGAAAGGATGCAGGACGTAGGAAATGGTTGGATGGCCGGATATGGTTCCAACTTGCAATGGTGTTGGATGGCAAGAGATGGCTAGATGATCGCTGGAGAACCTTGAGGAGAGTAGAGGAGAGAAAGCACAGGTGATCTAGTAAGAAGGAAATAAACTGTTTTAAAGTCGTGTCATGCGTGTCGATTTTTGGGAAAGGTATGCTAATCAACTTGTAATGGATGGAGTGTAAAAAGCACGTTGAGTCCACCGACACGTGTCGACATCATTGACATGCGTTGACATATACCATTCGATTTCATTTCCTAATTTAAAAAACCGACACATGTTGGCAATATTTCATCGAGACGCGTCGATGTTTGATTCCCTCCCTAGTAATCAATGAGGCCTAATTGCACTATAAAATCGAAAGTTTGCAACTATGGCAAGAATCTCCAAGAACCCTGACCACCTTCGTCCTCAACACTCAAGCTTTATAACTCCAATTTCAGTATTGCCCCATATGTAGAGTTAGGATTTTTCATGGGATGAGGCAATGTATAAAGTACAATTATATCACAATCAATTTAAAAAATATGTTGCATGTAAAAAAAAAATGAATTCAAAATATATTAAATATGCAAAAATATTTTTTATACGATAATATTGCTAAATAAATTAAAAAAAAAAATAACTCACCTCGAAGAATACTTGTCGAGGACACATACTTTGAATGCGCTTTATGCTGCTTTCGTTGTTAACATCCTTAACAATATCACCTTTAATATAGACAATCAAACAATCGTTTATAAATTCGTTTCAAAGTTTATTCTGCAAGTGTTTTTTTACGATGTTCATTGTTGAGAAAACTTTTTCCACATAAGTGGTAGTGATCAATAAAAGTAATGCTAACTTTAAAAGCTAGTAGACTAAAAAATAAACATGATCTCGTTTTTGTTGCACAGGTTTTTGAGAAAGTTCACTAATACCCTTGATATTATGAATTATTCGGTCTTCACGAACATTCAAGGTATATGTATTAAGTTGTCTGCTAAGCTTTTGAATTCTTTTGGTAGGAAATCATTAGGATAATGTTAGACAAGACGTACCACTTTACCTTTGTCAAAAGAGGCAAATTCATCACTTAGATCTAGTCATTAACACAAAGAAGCAACTTTTTGGTTCTTTCATGGAGTTAGGGAGGTGGTCGACGACAACTGGTGGGGGTGGTCGAGGGAGGGAGGAGGCTGGTGTGGTAATATGGTGTGAAGTTTGAGGGATGAGGGGAAGATGATCGGGTCGTGCCTTAGATTTTGGATTTCAAGTAAGGACACAAGGAAAATTGCAATGCAAACCTCAAAACTTTTCCAAATTTCAAGTGTAGCATGTGCCTTGTAGTGCCCACATGTGGGTCCACCACCACGTTTAGTGCATAAAACATGCTTCAATAGATAACCTTTGAAAATGGTGTTCTTCACATTGAGTTGTCGAACCAACTAGGATCCGCAGACAGCAAATGATAACACAACCTGAATTGTATAGGTTTAATCACCACCCGGTTCCACTTGCGGCCAAGTTCTGTATGTTATATCATAAGCTATAAAATTCCAGCGTAGAAGTGGGAAAAATAAAAAAATGCATTGAGAAAACCTTAACTTTCTATTGGATACAAGAAGAGTAGGTAAGAGTACAAAGACCAATACATGGAAGTATGTACGAATAACCCAGTGGAGACAATAGCCATGAAGGTCATATGAATTTAACACTTCCCTTAAATCTGAAGTACTTATTGTCACGTTCCAAATTTTCCCCAATCATTTAAACAAATTAAATTACAGGAAAACTAAAGTTAAACAGCAAATATCTAACTACCAGGAATCTGTGTGTGCGGTTAGCAGACTTCAGACTATATGCACTACGCTAAGTCAAACGCATGTCTGCACCTGCAAACCAAAACCATAAGGAAAACGCATGAGTGACCAAAGTCACTTAGTACGCACCCCACGAAAATCCCGGAAAACAAAATCATAATCTATTTTCTTTTTAAATTCCTTTCGCAAATCATTTCCTCAAAGCCTCAGAAATCAGGCCTACACAGGCCAAAACCACAAATCAGGGCTCTACTAGCCCAAAGTTACAAGTAAAGGCCCTCAATTGCCAAAACCACACATAGTGAGTCGGGAAGTTCGGCGCCAGGCAATCTAATTCTGGCCACACGCAGTCCACTGAGGAGCGACCTCAGTGTTCTGCACTACCACGGTGATAGCCACCCTGTGTAGGAGCGTTCACCGTCCCGCGATTCCCCTTCCTCAGGAGAATCCTCAGAAGCCATCCCTTCCCTGGGAAGGCTGTCCTGTCTCTCAGGATGCTACCAGCTACGGGGCACGTGTCCCACCCGCACTGGCCACCACAGGGTACGTCTACTCACGACGTCCTCCACACACGATGCTCAGGAGGGAGTGTCATACCTCCACACCCGATAACCCCTGAGCCTCAGTGCTCACAGCTACAGCAGGAGTATCATACCTCCCCGTCATGCCACAAGACACTTCAACCCGTGGACCACAATTCTAGCCTTTAGACGACAGTCAAGGAGTCTTATACCTCCAAGACCTGACGTCCCTCAGTCTAAGGTATCTCGGCCCCCCAACCTCAATAGGGGACATTGCGTCCGACCATCTGAGAATGTCGTCACATTCCCTGGTCCCGACGACACGGTCCTACGCTGCCTCGGCCCTCACACAGAAAATTAGGAAATCATTTTCCAAACCAGGCCAATCATTTCCTTGAAATTCATTTTTCAAACTATTTCATATCTTTTGGAAACTCTTCCAAAACTTCGGCAAAACGGCGCATCAGGTGTCTCAATGGACCACCACTGATGGCCCACAATCTCATCTCATAGGGACAAAACACGGCATCCAAAAAGTCACTAAAAACACATTCTAATAAACCTGTTTGGGCCCATAAATCGATATGCCGAAAGTTAGATTCGGTATGTCGAAATCTGCTGATTCGGTAAATCGGTTTGATTCGGTCGACCGAACTGGGGTCAACGGTCAACATTCAAGTCAAATTCGGTATACCGTTCAAAAATGGATGACCAAAACTCAACCAGAGGACCTAAACTGACAGAAAAATGGTATACCGAGCGGAATCGGTATGCTGAAATCTCCTGATTCGGTATGCCGTTTCCATTCGGTATGTCGAATTCTGCGAAACTAGAAAACGGTCCAAACCTTATCGTCAGAAATCGTCTTAACTGGGATCTTCGATCGGACCCTCGAGTCTACTCCAAAACCCAACAAACAAAACTAAAATCCATTCACAATGCATCAAGATATAAAATCACAAAGGCAGAAGAGTCAAAAGGACCTAAAACACACCATTCGCCATAAATGCCAATAAATGCTCCATAAATACACAATAAATCACAATAAATTCTAGGATGGGAAATTTTCCTAGATTTCATCTAATCCTAGCATTTTCTACCAATTCCATGCTCTCTATTACTCGAAGTAGAGATGTGTACTTGAGAAATGCCTCCGACGATCTCCGGTCGACTCCGGCGAACTCCAGCACAACCACGGCCACGGGGCACACCACGCGAGCTCCGCGCACCACCACGAGCAACCACAGCCCTCCGCTTCGCTCCCTCGACCTCTTCCTCTCTCTCGGAGTGAGCGCGATGCAGGGGGAAAACAGAGGAGGTAGGGGAGATGAGTGGAAAGGAAGAAGGGGAAGGAGAAGGAGAAGTGGGGAGGACGGTAAAGAAGGTGGAGGTGGAGAAGAGGAAGTGCGCCGTCGAGGAGGAGGAGAAAGGAAGAAGAAGGAAGGAGGAGACGGCGATGGGTGGCGAGGAGAAGTGCAGTAGTTGAAAACGTGTCCACCTGTGCATCTCAGCCACCGACACACCGTATGAGCAGCCAACCGCCAGCCACCATCAATGAGGCCAACTGCAAGTCTCAACCACCAACCCACACATGCGGGTCCCACGGGGGCCCCACACCTAGGCCCCACACGGACCCACACTCGGGCCCCACACGCACAGTGCCACAAGCACAGTGTCAACCACGCACAGGGACACGCAAATAGAAGCCAGCCTACGAGGCCCAAGCCCAAAACCACAAAACCATATAACGGGCTTCGGAACAGTAACACTCGTTCAGGAATAAAATTCATAAAATGTAAATAATTATAAAATGAATTTTACAGGTGTTACACTTATATATGTAAATAGGGAGTGGATCATACAATACCTGGTCACATGAATTTAACACTTCCCTTAAATCTGAAGCACTTATATATGTAAATAGGGAGTGGATCATACAATACCTGGTCTCACCAAATGCTAGACGAGTCCTCCCAAATATATAATGATGTTGTTTCGTTCATGTGCGTTATCCAATCCTTGGATGTCGTTTTAACATCTCTAAACCACAAATAGATTAAAAATCAAGTGATGCCAGGACTTCTAAATTCACATTCCAACATGTTGAATATTTAATGTTTTCATGTGCTTTGAACCACTGAATCTAAATCTAAATATTGCAATTATTACCATACTAAATAGATGAGTGATTTTGGCCCTTTCAAAAGAAGTGAGTGGAGGACAGCTATATGTTGTGTTCATCATAGGTAAATTTACCATGTTTTTTGTTTCTTTGTTTCTATTTCATTTGAAGTGTAGCCTACTTGTTCAAATTGAAATTGTTAGATTAGGGATAAAAAGGATTTATGTTATTGATAATGAGTAGTTACGCATATAAATAAGTACATCAGATACTCTATTAGAATAAATGGATATCCAAGAACCTATTTACTATAAACCCACATAACTGACTCTCACACTTCTGTTCGAGCTGGAGTATATATATTAATCATGTCCAGCTTGTCACATAAAAACTCAAACATCTCAACACTAATGCCATTTGTGAATATATTTGCTAGCTACTAAGAAGACTGAGTAGAATGAGTAGAGATAATCCTCCTCATAACCGTGTCCCTTACAAAATGGTAGTTAATCTTTACGTACTTTATTCACTCATGGAAAGTGGGGTTGCTTGTAATGAAAATGGCTACTTGATTGTCATACTGCATGGTCATAGGAACCTAGACCTCAACTCCAAGCTGCTTCAATAATGACTTCACCCACATCATCTCATAAGCTGTCTAGGCTATGGATCTGTACTCAGCCTCTGCATTAGATCTTGACACAACATTTTGTTTTTTGTTGCGTTAGGTGACCAAATGGTCTCCTACATAGGTGCAGAAGTCAGATGTGGATTTTCTATCTCCTTGATCTCCTATATATCTTGAGTCTGAATAAGCTACAATCTTGGTTTGCTCATTTTTCCTATAGACTAAGTCTTTCCCTATAGCGCTTTTTACATTTGACAGGACACGAAGGGCTCCCAGTTAGTGCACTCTCCTGGGCTCATGCATAAACTGGTTCAAAAGACTAACTACACATGCGATATCATGTCGAGTCACAGTCAGGTAAATGAGCTTTTCGATCAACCTTCTATACTTACCAGGATCCTTTAGCACTTCGAATTGCTGTTCTAGAATGTAGGTGTCTGCTTAATAGGAGTGCTCTTTGGTTTGCATCCTAGAAGACCAATTTCCTGTTAGAGGTCCAAAACATATTTCTTCTGTGATAGTGTCATCTTACTATGTGCATAAGCGAACTCAATCTCAATGAAGTGTCAAGGTTTTTCCATATCTTTTGTCACAAAGTGAGTGTGTAAATGCTTTTTTATCTCTGCAATGTCCTGCATATCATTGCCTGTCACAAGTATGTCATCTATATACATTGCTAGAATGACACATCCACTAGCTGTCCTCCTGAAAAAAAACTGAATGATCTACTGCACATCTCTGAAATCTACCAGCAAGAACGACCTGACTAAACTTCTTAAATGAGGCTCTGGGACTTTGTTTGTGGCCAAGATTGCCTTCTTGAGTCTGCACACACGATTCTCCTTCTGAATAACATAACCTGGAGGTTGCTCCATCAAGACGGACTCAGCTAAATCTCTATACAAAAAAGTATTCTTGACATCCAGCTGGTACACCTCTCATGGTGATTTATAGCTAGTGAAAGAAGTACCTGGCTAGAATTAAGACTAGCAACTGGTGAGAAAGTCTCCTCATAATCTATCCCATATGTCTGAGTAAAGCCTTGGGCCATCAGCCTTGCCTTATATCTATCAAGGTTGTCATCTGCTTTGTATTTGATGGAGTAGACTCATTTACAGGTGACTACTGTAGTCCTAGTGCGGGTCACCAGTTCTCATGTGCCACGACTAACAAGTGCAACTATCTCCTCATTTATAGCAGCCTTCTATTGAGGTAAGGATAGTGTCTCCTAATGATTCCTGGGAATGGACTGAGAAACAAGAGACAGTGCAAAATTATGGAAGTGAGGGTGAAGAGAATCATAAAAGACAAAATGAGAGGTAGGATGGATTGTGCAAGAACGAGTACATTTTCACAGAGTAATGGGTAGATCTGAGAAACTGGTGGACGGATTTGCATCTGTAAGGGAGGATGGTTCGGTGGTGGGAGACATCGGGGCATGCTGTCGTCGCTGATAAACCTGCAAAGGATGAGTAACATTTAGTGGCAAAATGGGATCTCCTTAAGCATTGTCCTCCTACAACTGAACATCTGATGGAAGTGGAATAGACACATTGGATGGTGGAGATGTTTCATAGTATCATGTGAATTCAAAAAATATGATATCAGCTGAAACAAAATAATGCTTGTTGAGAGGATGAAAACACTGATATCTTTGCTGAGTTCGTGAATACCCAATAAAAATACACTTTATTGACTGAAGAGACAGCCTGTCAAGACCAGGAGAGAGATCTTGAACAAATGCCACGCATCCAAACACTTTAGGAGTCAAATTGAATAGATTAGACTCAGGCCTAGGACGACGGAGGGGAACTTTCCCCAAGAGGTGTAGAAGGCATTCTGTTGATCAGGTAAGTAGTTGTAAGCACTGCATTATACCACAACTATTTAGGAACATGCATATGAACTACGAAAGTGCGGGTGATAACTACAATGTGTCTGTGTTTGCGTTTTGCAATCCCATTTTGCTATGAGGTGTGTGGACAGGATGTCTGATATAGAATACCTGCTGAAGCACAATAAGAAGCAATTCTATGTTGAACAAACTCAAGTGCATTGTCAGTACGTAAAACTTTAGGAGTAACATCAAACTGATTTTTTATTTCTGTTACAAAGGTTCTGAGTATATCATAGACATGACTACGATCCTTGAGTATATACGTCCAGGAAACTCTAGAAAAATCATCATTGAAGATTATATAATACCTATGCTCTAAAACAAACTAAACTTTAAACAGACCCTAAATATCACAATGAACAAACTCAAAAGCTGTAATACTGGACACAAGACGTAATCTTTTAAAAGAAGTACGATGGTGCTTATCTAGTTGACAAGACCACAATAAAACTGTGACACTGGACCCTAGGGTAAGGCTTGCTAAAGCTTCTGAAAAGATGGGTGGCCCAACCGGTAGTGCCACAAGGAAGAAGGTTAGAAGTAGTTGCCATAGAAGCTACTCTTTGAGGTATATCATTACGAACCAGCAGGTACACTCCATTTCCTTGCTCACGGTCCAAACTATTTCTCCTTCCTATCTGTAAATCTTGAAAGATACAATGAAAGGGAAAGAATGTGACGCAACAATGTAATTGTTTGGTAATGGCACTAATAGACAACAAATTTACAGGAAAATCAGGAATAAATAGAACTTTGTCAAGTGACAATTGTGAAGAGATTTGGACGACCCCTTTACTAGAGACAGGACACGTTCGGTCATCGGCAATCGACATAGACCGACAATCAGACAACTGAGATAAACGGATAAACAAGCTTCATGTACCTGACATGTGCGAGGAGGCATCAGAATCAATAATTCAGTAAGGGTCCCTGGATGCAAGGAAGGTGCTAGTACCTGAGGAGCTAGCCTAAGTAGTCATGGTTGCAGAATTCGTGACTTTTAGCTGCTGAAGTCTCTCGTAGTCTGCCTGGAAAACTGTGAAAGTCTACTCTTCAGTAGTAGCTGTAGTAGTGTGGAGTTTTGTGGTGACATTTGTCGCTTATTGCCTACCAATAATATCTCAGCACTTGTCTATTTTGTGTCCCAATCGACCACAGTGTGTACACCGTGGACGTCCACTAGTCTCTCCTTTACCACGATCTCCACCTCCAGAACCACCACGACTTCGACCTCGAGTGGCTGTCATGGCTGACGGCTCTGATACTGTAGTAGTTGTAGCTATAAATACTCAAAGAACCTTGACGAAGGTGGTCTGAAGATTTGGAACACTGTCTGCTCCCAAAACTTGACCCCTGATGTGAGAGTTGATGTTTGGATTCAGACTAGCGAGATAAATCACAATTGCCAACTCCTCTTAATACTGGCGTAGGCGCGTGATGTCGATTGTGAAGGGTTGGTACACGTCAAACTCATCAAGTAGGGCACAGAGAGTGGTGACATGCTTCTGAATTGATTTGTCTCCCTGTTGTAAGGTGAAGAGTTGCTCATATATCTCACAGACCCGAGATATCTTCTTTTCGTAGCCATATGTCAGACGGAGGGTGTCATATATCTTCTTTACTGGCTGCAACAACATAATCCCTCGTGCACTTGAGGGTTCCATACTGTTCGTCATCTATGTGATAATCGCTGCATCATTAGTTAACTAATCCTCATATGTGTCAAATTTTACATCAGGAGGTGGATGGATGAGATGTTTTAGTTTTCTGTGTGCCAAAATAAAGGTTTCGAAGCTTTGTGACTATAGGAGGTAGTTTAGGTCAGAAAGTTTCGCTGATGTGTCACTCATATGCTTTACTAATAAATCATGGAAAGTCATACTGAACTGAAATTTTATGAATAATACCAATATATAAATTGAAGAGCAACCAAATACGTGAATTGGACTGTTCATCACATGTGGATTTGATGTATCCACACACATTAGAGATTTGAGACGAGGGAGGGGCCTAGAAAATGGCCTGACGGGTTGGACTGCCCCTATGATAGACAAAAAGGGATGGAAGGACTCACTAGCGGCTTGATATGCGTCGGAGAGCCCCTAGCTGCCTGCTGGAAGGCTGGGGAAGAGCTGGTGGGAGGTTTGCAAGCTGGGGAAGGGCCGGCGGGAGGCTTGGAGGGCTAGTGGAGGGCAACCTGGAGGGCCGACAAAAGCCTAGCTGGGTGCGCTGGTGTTGGTCGGAGGGCCTGATCTGGGCGACGTCGCGTGGAGCAGGAGAGGAGGCTGGTGGCGGGTGGAGGGGCAGGAGAAAAACTAGGTTTCTAATGTAGCTCTGATATCATGTTAGATTAGGGATAAAAAGAATCTATGTTATTGATAATGACTAGTTACACATATATGTAGGTATATCAGATACCTTATTAGGATAAATGGATATCCAATAACCCATCTACTATAAACTCACATAACTAACTCTCATAGAAATTAAAGTTTAAAATTAGTTCTAGTGTCCAAGATCACCTTACTTCTCTTCCAATCTGGATTCAATCAAGTGGCACTGGGGTAAGAGTGGCCTTTTCTCTATCAAATCACTTTTTCCGGTTGTTGCAGGTGGTGGTGTGTGATTGCTTGTACGAAATTTGTGTGGAACTTGCTCGTTCCTAAAGATTCAAATTTTTGTATGGTGGCTTCTTTATGGGAATGTTGACAGAGTTTGGGTGTCTGTCTATGAGCAGATGGTGGATGAACCTTATTGGCTTGTATTCTTCCCAAAGAATTGATATAGGCAGCTTATGGGGAAGGTGGACGAGTAGGAGGGGTATGGGGGGTAGGAGATGGAGTACATGGAAAATGCTGCCTCATGTTTTATGGTGGGCCAGGTGTTAGGAATGGAATCGTAGAATTTTTTCGGGTATTTGTCAGGGCCCGAGCCCAAGCCCAAGCCCAGTGGCCTGGCCCGCTCAGCAACAAGTCTGTGAAGCTGTTGTCCATGTGACCGCTCCACCTCCATAATCTCTGTCAAGCATGTTGATCTTTGCTTTGTTTGGTTCTTATCTTCTTGATAAGAGGTCTTTTTTCTATTGTTTTTCTGATGGGTTTCTATTAAAAATTTCCAACCTTAAAAGCCATGTTTAAACTGTGTACATATTAAAAATGATTCCGAGATTTCTAACTTCATGATCTAACATGTAGAGTATTTAATGGTTTTCTGTTAGCTTATGGAAAAGCCACTGTGGAAGCACCATTTTGAGGCAATTAGATACTGTATTTTAGTGCAAAATTTACAGAATCATAATAAATTCTGTTAGTCATTGTAGTGACAAATGGTACCCAATTCCATATTTTTTAGTTGAACCCCATGAGGGGCTCATCAGTGGATGAGGCTTATCTGATCACATGCATGCATGCAGGCATTCGTGCACACACATCCACACACCCACATGACTTCTAGAACCAAGTTTCAGTTGATGTAGTGTGCTTGGTGTGCTTGCACAAGATTGAATTGCCTGTAACAAAGATGTAGGTTATCACTGTGCATAGTAATAGCTTCTTCATCGAGAACTCCGAAGTCTTTCATGAGATGTTTCAACTGTATTATCTTAAAAGCAGTGTGGTCCGTGGCCTGATACTCATCTTCAGTACTTGACCTTGCTACAACAGTTTGTTTCTTGCTTCATGACGTCGATAAATTTACTTGAACAAAACTATTAAAGCCAGTGGTGGATTTTCTGTCACACTTATGACCAGTACAAATAACAGCCATGAAGCCTAAAGAGAAAACCATTTCCTCGAGATCCTTTAACACATGTTAATATCCACAGTTGGTTTCTCAAACCACCCACAAGCTGGTGTTTTCAGAGACGTGAACTTTAGCATAAATCTTTTAGTGGAAACTAGGTTACTAAAACGAAATGGGGGTTTCGAGTATGATTCTGATCTAGATTTAAGAGTCTTGCAGTGGGAAGACAATTGCAAATGGAATATTTGGGAAATTTGGCTTATGTTTTGTTTGGGCCTGTTTTTGACAACGTAATATGCACATCTAATTTCAGCATGCTTTATTGAGGTTTACTACAAGTAAATACTTGAACACAAAGAATTATAATTAACTTAGTGCTTCTTTCATTGTGTAAATGTTGACTCTTTTCAAATTTCTGAACTTCTCCAAATTTGCATGTAGAGGTTGTTGCATCATCCATTTATGTCGTAAATTTGAGTAATAATGGTTCATGTTCTTAATCTGAAGATGATGTCAGTGTCTTTTTTTTGTGTGCTTAAAGCTAGGGTTGTATGCTTCAGGATTTATACCCATATTTGAATTACATCTGTTTTCTTACTAGAATATTTAAACAAATTTTATGTATTGTGACATCTTTATAAGGCCTTGTTGTTTCAAAGTTATTATTTGCTAAGCCTGTTTTGATTTTTGCAGGATATTTGCCCACAATTTGCAGCATCATTCTCTTTATGCATTCAGAAAATTTCTTCTTTGTGCACCGAACCTACTGGAAGTATTTCGGGAAGAGGGAATTTGGGATTTTATTTTCTCTGAGAATTTCTTCTATTTTGGACCAGTTTTAGAAGAAAGCTTTGTAGTGACTGATTCAAATGGGGAGGGATTAAAAAGATATGAACTATCATCAAGCTACAAGTACACCAAGGACCAGCCTAATCATGATGAAGTCATCATGCTTCAGATGGAAGCTATTTCATTCCTGGAATTTGCTGCAACTCTTGGTGGCAATACACACAATCTTGTAAGTGCCAATACTTTGGCTGTAATAAGAAGATTTTTATTTTTGATGAAGGAAAGGATACAATGATTCACATTTAAAATAAGCTTCATCCGAGGTTGATACATGTAAAAAAGAAAAAGAACATACACAAAAAATAGAAAAGATCTAAACTACGAATAAAGGAAATCAACCCATCCTTTGATCAACCAAGCAGCAGTAGAAATCAACTCTTTCACATGATGATCTCTTTGATCATTATTCCAGATTACTTAACAGTTGAGTGTGCTTTTCCTTCCCTAGTTTTCCTCTCGATGTCAGCTGCAACATGTTCCAAAGATCTTATTTTCCGGACTACTCGTCATCCGAAGGCTGTGATGCATCTTCGTTCGTACTCGACTACTGAGTCTGCAGTAAATAAATGGACGTTCAATTGTTTCCTCTGCCTTCGCACATAGAACACAATGGACATAATTGTCTCTCACCCATCTCTGACGAAACACCTTTGTGATAAGTTTTTCCGTAGTTAGAGGCTAGAAGCCACATAAAATCTCAACTTCAGGAATAGCCTTACTTTTCCAAATTCCTTTGTAGAACTTCTATTTTTCTAAAGAACCAACATAAAACTCTTTGTAACCCCCACTAACCGTGAATGCCCCAGATCCCATGGAATCCTACACGGACGTATCAGATCCTTCATATTGAAGATGCAATCCTTCCATCAGGGCCAGCTGTTTGGTTGCTTTCTTCTCAAATTAAGCTCCCATATCATGTACAGTTCCTCTGGTAACCTGCATTCACCACCATGATCTTTGGGATTCTTGCCAGCTTTAAGATCTCCCTATATTCTCTTCTAAGGGTCCTTCAGAAACCCATTTGTCAAGCCAAAATCGGGTTTTACAGCCATCCTTCACTTTATATCACAGGAATACATTGAACTTCCTTTCAGCTTTTGCACAGATTTCTAGTAATAGGAATGATTCTTAGTGCTAGTGCCTTCTGCATTCACACCATTTTACTTTTGATTAAAGTGGCCCACAATGCATTTTCATTGGTTTTGTACCTCCATAGCCACTTCATTAACAAAACTTCATTAAATCCCTTCATGCATCGTATTTAATGACCTCCATGATCCATCGGTTTACAAACCTCATGCCAGTTAATTAAATGTATGTCCTCCACCTTAGTTCTAGAGCCTTGCCATAATTATGTTGTTAGAGTATCGTCTTATTGAGTATATGGGTTAGTGGGTTATTGGATATTCGTTTAGGTCCCTTAAACTTCTATATATATGTAACTCTCTCTATTTAATAATAGTTTATGCCTTTTATTTCTCAATAACATGGTACCAGAGTCCAGGTCTAAATCTTAGCCTCCTCACTCCCCCCAGTCGCCGGCCAGCCACCTCGCTGGTAACCATCGCCATCCACCCCTCCTACGCCGTCGTTGGCCAGCAGCAACAGCCCCAGCACCTTCTGTTGCCAGCCTCCTCACCCCAGCAGCCACTAGCCGGCCCTACAGTCACCATCGGCTGGTCCTGTAGTGGCCGTCGGGGTTTTCGGCGATCCCCGTTTTGTCAAAGGGCTATTCAACCCTTGTCTGCTACCGTCGACATCCAAGCCATGTCGTAGACCCTTTGTAGTTTTGTTCTCTTGTCTGTGTAGGCGTGGATACATGAAATCCACACGGTTTTGTACCTTGGGACTATGTGTTGGTGTTTTCGGTAGCTTCTTTTGTTGTGTTTTCAGTCCTATATATGTAAAAACAGATCGTTATCTCCTCTGTCTTGCAAAATCAGACCTTACATATCTCTATTTTTATCATGGCTGCACGTGAATCATTGGTCAAACATCTTAGTGGTACTTCAGAAAAGTTAAATGGCAAAAACTATCTACTGTGGGTATAGAGTTTTGAGACCTTCATTATTGCACATAGGAAAATCAATCATCTTATTAAACTTCCATCGGATAGCAAGGATGTGACCTATGATGACTGGTTTGCAAATGATGTCACCATTGTTTCATGGATGGTCAACAGTATGGAATCTATCGTGGCTAGAGGAGTTATGATGTTACAATCTGCCAAGAAGATCTAGGATACTCTGCATCTCACTTATGGTCATGAGAAGAACATATTCAGAGTCTTCGAGGTATATGAGCAACTATTTACTCTTCGTCAAGGAGATCATTCTGTTCCAGAGCACTTCACATTATTGCGTTCATTACTAGACGAGCTTAAGGTGTATTAGTCCTTGACGGCTGACATTACACAGATGAGACAGTATCGAGAGGAGCTTGTAGTGGCGATTTATCTCTTCAGTCAAACCACCTTTACTCAGGTTCTACGCATCTCTACAGCCACTCCTTCACCCATCTCAGATCAGCTTGCTATGGCCGCTACACGTAGGCAAGGACGTGGTGGTTCTCGAGGTCGTCGTCACACAGATTCTAGAGGATGCCCTCGATGCACCCATTTTGGTAAGACAGGTCATCGTATTGAGCGATGTTAGGATTTACATGGTCGGTCATCTTCTTCTTTGTCTGCACATGTTAGTATAGAGTCTATACCAGACACTTCCACCAGTGAGGAGCACACAGTCACCATTTCACATGCTGATTATGATAAGTTCCTACAGCTAAAGGCTACTGTCCCTATCGCCATTGCCTCTTATTCCACTTCCTCAGGTACTAATGCTCTCCTGGCCTCCAGGAATTTCTTCTGGATAATTGATTCAGGTGCTTCTTCTTACATGTCAGGTACAAAAACTCTCTTTTCTCGTTTATCACAATTGTTTGTTATTAAATCTGTTATTAAATCTGTTGCCATTGTTGATGGTTAGTTTTGTCCAGTTTCTAGTGAAGAGGTTGTGCAGGCCTCTTTCCAGCTCTCTCTTGATAAAGTCTTATATATATCTGATTTTCTTGTGAATCTCCTTTCCATTAGTGTCATTACCAAATAATTACTTTGTTGTGTGATATTTTTCCCTTTTCATTGCACTTTTTAGGATTTGCGGACGGAGAAAAGGATTGGTTTGGACCGTGAGCGTGGAAATGGTGTGTACCTGCTAGTTAGTGACGAGATACTTCAGAGATTAGCGTCTGTGGTATCCACTTCGGAGCCGTCTTCACTGTGGCACTACCGGTTGGGTCACCCCTCTTATAGGAGATTACAACAAGCTTTACCATCGGTAACTATTTCACAGTTTGAGTGTGAGTTGTGTTAGCTGGGAAAGCATTATCGTGCTTCTTTTAGATAGTTGCGTCTTGCGTCTAGTTCTACCTTGTTTGAGTTAGTACATTGTGACATCTAGGGTCCCTTTAGAGTTCGTTTGTGTCAGTTATCGATATTATATTATTTTTGTTGATGATTTTTCTAAGGTGTTTTGGCTATATCTGTTAAAGATCGTGGTCATATTTTTGATGTACTCAAAGTTTTTATTTCAGAAATAAAAAATCAGTTTGGCATTATTCCAAAATATTTGCGCACTGACAATGCATTGGAGTTTGTTCAAAAGAAAGTGGAATCTTATTGTGCATCCCTTGGAATTATACACCAAACTTCATGTCTTCACACTTTCCAATAGAATGGGAGTGGCAGAGCGTAAGCACAAACATATTCTTGATGTCACACGTACCATTATGTTACACATGAAGGCCGATGCGGTTCTTTTTGCCACCTACCTCATCAACAGATTGCCTTCCACTCCTTTTGAGGGGAGAACTCCCCTTCGACGCCTTTAGAAAGGTGTTACTTTGTTCTTTTTGTCACTTAGGGTGTTGGCTGTGTAGTATTTGTTCAGGATCTCTCACCTGGACTTGATAAGCTTTCTTCCAGGGTTATTAAATGTGTGTTTGTGGGATACTCCAGAACTCAACATGGATATCAGTGTTTTCATCCACGTTCTGGTAGATATTTTGTGGTTTTGATGTTACATTTTTTGAGTCCTTAGTATACTTTGAGGAGTTTGGTATTGAGGGGGAGTATACTCTTCCACCGTTAGTAGTTGCGTCTGTTCCTCTACCAAATGTTGTCCACCCAACTCTAGCAGACTCACCTTCCTTGTAGGTATATTGGCGACGTCAGCGACCACAATCTCTAGTAACAGCAGAACTAGCTTCTTCCTCGAATGCAGATTCATCTCCTAGCGACTTATATCTACCCATTACTCTCAGAAACGGTAATCCTTCTTCCACTGCTCATCCGATCTGCAATTTTGTTTCCTGTGATTCTTTACATCCACAGTTCTGTGTCTTTACTTTGTCTCTTTCTTCTGAGTCCGTTCTCAAGAATCATCAGGAAGCACTTTTATTTCTCCAATGGAAGGCAACAATGGATGAAGAGGTAGCTGCTTGACAGCTCGTGGTACTTCGAAGTTGGTGACCCAACCTGTGGGAGCTTACATTGTCACCTGTCGTTGGGTTTATACTGTCAAATACAAAGCAGACGATACAGTTGATCGATACAAAGTTAGATTGGTAGTTCAGGGATTCACTCAGACTTATGACATTGACTATGATGAGACTTTCTCTCCAATGGCTCGTCTTAATTCTATCAGTATTATTCTATCTGTGGTTATAAATAATTCATGGGAGATGTGCTAGTTAGATGTAAAAATGCCTTTTAGTGTGATAATCTTACAGAGACTGTCTTTATGGAGTAACCTTTAGGGTATGTTACTCAGGGGGAGAACAGAGTTTGCAAGCTCAAGAAGGCAATCTATGGCCTGAAACAAATGTGTTGTGGATCATTCAGTTTTCTATAGGAGATCTGATTAGGGTTGTGTGCTACTTGTGGATTATGTAGATGATATTCTGGTGGCTGGTAGTGATCAAGGAGGCATTAAAGAAGTGAAAAAAATACCTTGCATCTCATTTTGTCATCTAGGATTTGGACAAACTAAGGTATTTCTTTGGTATCGAGTTTGTTTATGCCAATAGAAAAATGATGTTATCCTAAAGAAAGTATGTACTAGACCTTCTTCAGGAGATTCGACTCTTGGGATGCAAACCAGAGAGCACTTTGATTGAGCAGTCATCACTTCTTTGGGATACCAGTTCTGAGCTGTTGGATGACCTAGGGTAGTACAGGAGGTTGATTAACAAACTCATCTATTTGACAGTGACCAGACTAGATATCTCATACATTGTCAATTTATTGAGTCAATTCATGCATGAGCCGAGGAAAGTACATTGGAATGGAATTTTGTGGGTTCTTTCTTATGTGAAAAGTTCTTCAGGAAAAGGTCTGATCTATCAGAGAAATGGACATGTGAATGTTGTGACATATTCAGATTCAAGATATATAGGAGATCGAGGAGATAGAAAGTCTACTTCTGGCTTCTGTACCTATATAGGAGGGAGTTTTGTCACATGGAGGAGCAAGAAACTGAATGTGGTGTCATGTTCTAGTGCTGAGACAGAGTACAGGTCTATGACACAAACCACATGTGAGATGGTGTAGATTAGATCTCTTCTTTCTGATCTTGGCTTCTCACCTGAGGTTCTAATGCCTATGTTCTGTGATAATCAGGCGGCTATCTTCATTGTCAATAATCGTACATTCTATGAACACACCAAGCATGTCGAGGTCGACTGTTACTATGTTCGAGATATGGTGTTGAAATGGATCATTTCTACTTCACATACTCATTTGTCTGAGCAGCTTGCTGATGTCTTCACAAAGGGACTTGAGTATTGGGGTGTTCAAATCTCTATGTATCAAGTTAGATCTTCACAATGGGTCATCTATCTTTAATTGAATTTGTTTACAATAATAATTATCACTTTAGTATTGGAATGACTCCTTGTGAAGTATTATATGGTACAACTTCTTGGGCCAGAAATTGTACTACTTTTTGCTGATAAGGTAGTAGATCTTGTTCAGATGAAGTTACGAGCTGCTCAAAATCCACAGGGTTATGCTGATCTTGTTCACTGTAGCTTATTTTAATTAGCGAAAAGAGAAACTAATGCTATCTTTCCCCAAATAATATAAAATAAATATGTTCTCCAAAATTAACCCAATCCAATGAAATTGTTAGATGTTATCTTCTCTCTCTCTCCTTTCAGAAATGAAGCAAGATATTCTCTATGAGATAGTATATTTACTATGGGTGAATAATTAAATCTTAATAATAATACAAAGTTAATGATTAATGAAGTAATTCAACTTTCAGTGAAAATGCAACAAAAGGAAAGTAAAGACAATATCCTTGGGAACATGGTAGATGTTAGTCGACATGGGCCAGCATATAACCGACATCTCTAGTGTGTGATGATGTGGACTGCCGCTGCTTGATATTTGTGTAATTCTCGATTTTTGATTCACAATGCTTTCCAAATTGCTGATGTATGTTGCTGATGTTTGGCCAATGTTTTCTGATGTTTATATTTTCTGCTTGAGGTGATAACTTATTGAAGAAAAACAATTAGTGGGATTTGATGAAATATTTATGTTTAGCTTCATGAGTTTGAGTTGTCTGGATGTACCTAGGTACATCAGGTGTACTACATTCATTTTTAAATTTCTTCCAACTGTGTCATGCTTAGTAATTGGTTATCCCTTTCTCAATATGTTTATTCTTATCGGTAAAGTTTTTTTGAAAATTTATTAAGTTGGGTTTCTTATAATTTGCATGGCAGCCTGAATGCTCAGTTCTATTGGTCACACTCGAACAATCTGTTTGTAATCCTGAAGTTGCCACTATCCTTGTCAAGAGCCTGCATCGTATTTTACAACTTTCAGTGGAGCAAACCGTTGCTTCATTTAGTGCAGTGGATGCGGTTGGTCGAGTACTCAAAGTGGCTTGCATTCAAGCTCAAGAATATAAAAAGTTGCATAGTTCAAGCTTAAAGA
This sequence comes from Posidonia australis, assembly GCA_024699735.1. NCBI lineage: Eukaryota > Viridiplantae > Streptophyta > Magnoliopsida > Alismatales > Posidoniaceae > Posidonia > Posidonia australis. The sequence goes on along the minus strand of JAMKQA010010098.1, from coordinate 41,986 downwards.
TTGAAAAGGAGATTGATGATGGGGTTAAACCTTTAGAGCTTCATCTGTCCTGGTCTGTAGTGACTGCTAAACATTGGATTGAATGCATGGAAGCTTCCTTGGATCTCTTTACGGAATATCTTTCTTCTATTGACAATGCGAAAAGTTTGATTTTGCATAGTACTACATGTATTGAGTGCTTGTTTGATCTATTCTGGGAAGAACGTCTAGGAAGACGAGTATTGGAGCATATTCTTGGACTAATGAAGGTTCAGTAACCTGCCCATGACTCTTATTATCTTCCACGTTGTACTTTTGCTTAGTTCTTCAATTATTTGCAGCTGCCACCATCATCTGCGGAAGACAGAGCTGCAATGCTGCAGTTATGTTCCAAATACCTTGAAACATTTACACATGCAAAGGAGAAAGGAAGTGATTTTGTGGAGTTATCTATTGATCTTTTAGTTGGCATGAGAGATGTACTAGTGCTTGATCAAGCAGTAGGTTTCTTTACCCCTCTTTTGTGCCTTTTCTGATTCCTAGCATTTATGAATCATGAAATTGGCTGTTCTTGTAATACTGAAATTTCAATTGTCCTAATACTGGCTACTTATTTCAGTATTATCAGGCTCTGTTTCGAGAAGGAGAGTGTTTCTTGCATATCGTCTCTTTGCTGAATGGTACACTTGATGAAAAAATTGGTGAACAGTTGGTTCTGAATGTTCTCCAGACACTGACCTTTCTGCTTATTGGCAATGACATCTCAAAGGTTCTTTGTCCGATTCCAAAACATTATTTTTCATGAGTTCTTTATAGTAGACTTTGTGCATCATTTGTTAACTTTATGAGTAGTTCTTGCTTTATTTGTAATATTTGATTTCTTTGTTCATTCTTTTGCAACCTGTGCAATGAAACTGCCAATTTGTAAGAGTTTTTTTCTAAATTTTGTTCAGGTTCTTTATACAGCATTGAATTATTTATACGTTTAATGTTCTGATTATTATGTGCAGTCTGCTTTTAAGGCCCTTGTTGGAGTGGGTTACCATACTCTGCAGAGTTTGCTTTTGGATTTTTGTCAGTCTCGACCAAGCCTGGGGCTTTTGACTACCCTTCTTGATATGCTTGTTGATGGGAAATATAATAATGAGGACATCCCTTTGATAAAGGTGAGTTATTAGCATTTTGGGAATCAAGTATATTTCAAATTTTGGCAATTGTACCTAGGACAAATCAAGTGACAGGCATATGTTTAAAATTTGCATGTTCGTCATGCCATTCTTTGTAGATATTTATTCCCACTACTTGAATTTCTTCAATGTTGCAAATAGATATGCATTTAGCCATTGTTTCCTTTTCTATCTTTTATGAAATGTCCTTTAGTGCAAGATTTAAGATTTATAATGAAAGCAAGACTACTAAGAAGCTCCTGGATTGACTATTCAAAACATGTCTTGGGCAAGAAGGGTTTAATCTTATTTTATCCGAGAAACACATGCTTGGGCTTCCCTGATCTCTAACCCACCATCCTTGTCCTAGCCAAGACATCTCCTCTTTCCTTCTATTGAGACACCAGATGTCGTACTTGATTGAACTTTTTCTCTGATTGGAGACACTGATAATCTCGAAGGCAACATTTTAACAGGAGATAGATCTAACTACTTGTTGCTAGAAGGTTCATTTAATGGTCAAAATTCAGAGGCAAAGATAAGAAATTTGGAATGTATTAGGAACCTCTTAAGGCAATGCCATTTTACTAGTGTGCTTGGGATCTGTCATCTTAAGCCTGTTGCTCTTTAATACTTCCATCAGTGTTATTTCACCCCTTTCCTTTTTCTAATGGCTACCGTGCAAAATGCTTTTGTCCCTTCTTTGTCTACAGCCAGCCCAATTGCTGCAGTTGCTTTCTTGCTTTGAAAGTTTCTAGTTCTGTGGCTCCATTAGAATGTGATTTCTTGTCTTTATAAAGAGAAAATGGAGAGCAATTTTTTGTGCTCATCAATGTTTTTTTCTGTGTTCCATAACTTGAATATATTATATTTTTCCATGTTTTCTGCGTCCTTGACTTATGCACTTTGTGTACATAAGAGGGACCAAGTAATGGATGAACTGAGCAGGACATACATTGGGGCCTATAGAAAGATATGCTATGGCACAGACATACAAGAATGTTTGTTGGCTGATAGAGAGTATAGATTTGATTCCTCATATAGGGTGCGGCCATTGATGAAAAAAACAATTGTGCAAAAAAGTGGGACCTGCATTCAAACAGTCATATGAGAACTCTTGTTGGATCATTACGGGATGGCTTAGCGGATAATACAACTGATGTAAAAATGTGTTCATGTATCAGAGTCCTCCACAAGCAGTTCTGATTTCTGGGGCAGAAGGCTTGTAGTACCTGCGGAAGCAATTGAATTTTGCAATTTGTTTTTTTTCCAGTTAACAAATGTCTCAACTAGACATGAACGTCATGTCTATTTCCTGCTCTATTGGTATGTTGTGGGCAGAGGATCATTTTAATTTGTTTGTTCTTTGGTCCAGTGCCAAGTCGGTCTATTGCTATGTATGGTCCATGCCATAAAATTTGCTAGTTTCTTCGTTTATTTGGGTACACGATTTAAAGAATGAATAAGGGGGCAAAACAGCAAACCAGGTTTATAGATTTGGTAACAAAACATGCTGATTTGATTAACAATGGACTGTTTATGGTACACGTCTATTGGACTAACTTCTACGTAAACATGCTTCAAAAATATGTTTAGATCTAAATGGACTGTCATCGTTTTAGTTGTTGGTATGTTAATTTCTATTATTGTATTAATTATGCAATTATCATTTATCCCATTTATCGCTGATGTATCCCATTATCATGACTGTAATGTGATAGTGGCAAAAGGCAAACATACGAATTATCTTAGCATTATAATTAACACTAACATATCTACACATTATTAAAACCACAACTACGTCACATATTTATATAACTAAGTTATAACATCTAACACAAACTAAAAGTAGGAAAGAAGTTACAAAAGAAAGTCTATATGCAACTTATCATGTAAATCTTAAACAATCCAATATAACGGAGATTCAACTTGCCTCTCTTTCTTAATCTAATAATGCCCTTAGTTGTGATACTTTCAAGAACACATTATTCACAACTTCAAACTGTAAAGGTCTCCTATCTTGATCAATATAACTCTTCTGTCGACTTTAGGCTGCTTGTAATCTTTTGTGATCAAGATCAATCTTGGCAACATAAACTTGCACAACCTCTGGCCCAAGAAGTCTACGCTTACCCACCATTTCTCTGCATCTCCTTAAAGAAGAAAAGAGGCATGGTGTATCTTGTGAATTTCAAGACATGTAACCATTCCAAAAATCTGTTCTATAGAGAGAAACCTCTTTTTGGCTTCCTCTGTCTCTGTAGTCCCTTCAGAAGTCTTAGGTTTATGTCTCATGAATTTATCCATACAGTCATTGTCAACGGGATGTGAAGATGCTTATTTCGTAGCTGCGACAAATTTCTTTATTGTTGTCATAATATTCTCTTGAAGATTACATCATTCCTCTGTTTTGTCACCTCTTTGTCCTTCTTATCCTCCTTGTTTCCATCCAACGATGGCTTGAGGAGTGATGACTTTTCCCCTTTGTTGATACTACCTAAGGATCATGCCACATTTAATTAATAGCAATAAAATAGCACATAACAAAGATATGCAAACTTATACAATGCATGTTCTAGGGGAATCGCTAGCCTAGGCACATTACCACTTACCAACCTAGTTTTGATACCAGAGTGATGATTCTGTTACATCGCTGTCATGAAGCAACTTGATTATGACCCATCAACATCAGATTAAAATGCTCAGTTACTTTAGTAGCTGTTCACGTTTTTATGTACTTGTTCTGGATCTTCAAATCATCCAATATAGGATTAAACATCCTTGTGCACCTCAAACACGTGTTAGGGTATTACACTGATTGATCTTTTGTAAGTTGCACTCTTAACTACTTAAGAATCTGGCATTTGTAGGAATTAATCTTTTAGTTCCTCTTTTATCATTACCCATAACTTTTCTAGGTCCCTTTTTGTTTCAGTCATTTTTTTCCTCTTTAATTTCTACTCGTAAGTTAACTTTCTTATTTGGAAGTTTTTTTTTTCATGGTTGAACTCTACTTTCCAGTGATTTAAGGTCATGCCCTTGACAATATTTTTACTAAAAGTAGTGCTGTAATCACAAGTTCTAAAAAAAACTTTCATATCGAACTATGGAGAAACTTATTATTTGTGAGTTTTATGATTCCATTTCTACTTGCCTATTTTGCTCCCTATGCTAGAGTCAAAGAAGGCATGGTTGGAAGGTTAATGTTGAAATATGAACATCCAACTTAAAACCAATTGGTAATGAGTGAAGGGATCCATTTATATATAACCACAAGTTTAATTCTTACTTTTTCTAAAGTAGGATTTTTCTAACACTTCCCTCACTTGTGACTTCTTTTAGGTCCAACAAGTGTTTCTTTTGGACATAGATGGATGTATGTAGACCTAGACTTGTTTGAGTTTCTTTTTAGCTTATGTTGAATGAACATCTAATTCAAAATCAATTGATAATAAGTAGAAGGATTCATCTATGTATAATCATAAGTCTAATCCTCATTTTTTTCAATGTGGGACTTTTTCAATGGATAAATATAGGGACAATTGCCCTTTATACAATTTATAGTAAGTAGGTACAATAGTCTTATCGGCTAAGATCCTTTGAACGCTATTTCCATCCTTTTGGATCCTTCTAGAGTCTAAAGTGGTTGTTATTAAAAAGGTTGAAAATATTAGCTATATTCCTGTTGTTACCTATCAATGCAGTTCTTTGGTTGTGACTTGTTTTGTCCATCTTTCTTACTTTTCACCCTTGGCTCCATACGTAGGTTTCGTGTCGGACTTTAGTCCTTACAAAATAGGAAGTGTGTCAGTAGAAATATCGGTGGAAACACGGTGAAACTTGAGCGTCCACTAAATCCTTTATTTTTTGATTTGAAATTCTATGATATGTTGAAGTTAGCAACAATACACATCTCTCTGACTTTAAATTCATGGTTTAAACATAAATAACGAGAAAATATGATGTATATACAAAATAAGGCATCTTGAGAAGTATAAAAAAGGTTGATGAATTAGGATTTCATATATTAACATTCTATGTAACATAATGTATTGTAAGTTGTAAATGTGAATTGTGTGCTAAAATTAGAGGAGATTTGAAAGTTAATAAGGCATATTTGAAGTCATAAAATGTAGGGATTTTATTCTGTTTCCACTGACATGGATGATATATCACCAACATGACACCGGCATGGACTGGAATACACCGACATGGCACTGTCATGGACTGGAATACAATGACATGGCACCAACATGGTCTGACATGAGGTGTTTCTCAAATTACAGTTGGATATCATGTTAGGAGGTTGGATTTTCAACACATGTCACCGAATATTTGCCGGCATGCATCAAAAAATTTGTAACATGTTTGCACCGCATGCTGACATGGTTGTGGGAGAAATATGGAAAATGGAAAGAAAATAATGAGAAGATTTTGGTATAAACACATGTATACATGGAAAACATGAGAAGCTTCGTTGATGTTCCTGTGGAAAGTATGGTTACAGTTGTTGGCTGCATGTGTGATTGTGGATTGCAGTTTTGATGTCTTCTTTATCTTTTTTTTTTGTATTATTTATATTATCATTTGCTTCCATTAGTTGTAGAGACGCATATTGTGAAGCTTCTCATCTGTCACCCTTTTTTTTCTTTCTGCTGTCCAGTGGTGTAGGGAATAATGGAATATTCCTGTATTTTTATTGGATATTTGTCATTGCAATGGACAAACATCCCACCATTAGCTATTTTCTGCACTACATAATATCAATTTACAATAGAATTGTTATATCTCATAACATACATTATTATGATGTTTTTTGTCCTTCACAGAATGAAGATGTGATCATGCTATTTCTTGTCATTTTACAAAAGGTTTGATTAAATTTCTTCTTTTCCTTTTTTTTCTTTCTCTGTGACTACATAATTATGATTTTTCTTATCTTTTTTTCCCTCCAATTGTGATGTGGCAGAGCAGTAATTCCTTGCAGCATTATGGGCTTGATATCCTTCAGAAGTTGCTTAAAGATTCCATTACCAACCGTACCATATGTTTCAAATCTGGAATGCTTGGTTTTCTTCTTGATTGGTTTCTTTTAGAAGAGAGTGATGATGTTATCTCTAAACTTGCTCAGCTCATTCAGATCATTGGAGGACATAGTGTGTCAGGAAAGGATATACGCAAAATATTTGCTATTCTTCGCAGTGAAAAAATTGGATCTAAGCAAAAGTACTGCTCGCTGCTTTTAACTTGTCTTTACTCCATGCTTAAGGAAAAGGGGCCGACGGCCTTCTTCGAATTCAGTGGTCATAACTCTGTATGTTTCTTTGAATATAATCTTCCATTTACTTCCTTTTTTGTTGTCTAGTTTCCTTCTCTTTTTTTGTTATTCATATTATGATTTCACTACCTTTTACATGAAAGTAGGAAAATTGTTTTTGTTTTTCCCTACCTTCTACATTGAAGATTGAGTTTACATCTGTTTTTTTATTGGCTGCACTTATTTTCGTTAGCTTCTGGTGGGAAGCTGGATGCTACTAGATTATCATAGAGTAGATCTAGTTAGGGCTGTAAAAGGACAAAGTAAATACCTGGATCGAGCTCCTTACTTGTAGAATGTACAGAATATATCAGGTTATGCCTGTAAACCCTATATTTGCATTTGTTGAAGGCATCAACCAGCATGGCCTATAAATCAATACCATTGTTCCAAAAAATGGTTGTGTTGGTCTTTTACATATTGTTTAAGTGAATTTGAGGCCTTGCACCGTCGTTTACGCAGACTGTCCTCCATGGCCACACATATAAACAGCCATGTAATGGCAAGTTACATGGTCATGTAGGTCCTGTAATCGGTTACACAATTACCCAAATAATATTATGAAAATAAAAGTGATTGGAACTTGTGCCGATATCATCTCCCCTTCCACCCCCCTCCCCTTCCTAAGTGCTCTCTCCTGTTTTTCTACCAGTAAACAAGATTTCTTCTGCTTTGGATGGGTTAAATTTGACATATTCTCCAATTTTTTACTTTTCACATGAAAGAATATAGGCTTTTGAGCGTAAGGTAAGTGTAGCTAAAATGAGGATGTAAAGATGGATGAGTGGAAATACTTTATGGAATGAGTTAAGGAATGAATTCATTTATGATTGTGTGTATGAGTGGATTAAATGAGAGGGAATTGTCCTAGGTAGTTTGGACATGTTAAAAGAAGACCCTTAGGTGCACTTATAAGATTGGGAGAATTAGTTGAAGTAGATGAAGTTGGAAGCATGGTATTGAATGTTGACATGTGTTGGAGAAATTCAGTCATGATTGTGTGTGAGAGAGGATAAAATGACAGAGATTTGTCTTAGGTGGTTTGGACATGTTCAAAGAAGACCTTTAAGTGCACCTATAAGAAAGGAGAATTAGTTAAAGTAGATTCACTAGATTTTGGTATTGATATCTATAGTGTCGATACATAGTATAGATGTGAGGTCAACATATAATAACATTCGTACTACAACTTGGCATTTCCTCCGACATGACAAAATTTCCTATGGACATGGTGTATGTTTTTTGTTAAAATATAGACATTCAACTCAAAATTAATTGACAATAAGTGAAGAGGTAGATCTATATATAATCACAAGTCCTATCCTCACTGTGGGACTATTCCAACACTTTTTCTCATTTGTGGCATCTTTTAAGTCCAACAAGTGTTTCTTTTAGATATGAGTGAATGTGTGTGGACTTGAGCTCGCTTGGGTTTCTTTTGGCTTTGATACTATGTTAGAATATGGACTTCCAACTCAAAATTAATTATTAGCAATGAGTAGAGAGGTTCATCTATATATAACCATAAGTCTTATTCTAACTTTTCTCAATGTGGGACTATTCCAGGAGTTTTTACTTGTAGCCATTTCCACATTGCTGCCATTTCCACTCACTTGCATCATCTCATGTCCCTTCCTTTTACTTTCATTGTCTAAATTATTCCAAAATTTCTTCCAAAACCTATCGCAAGCCTCAAATCTACATTGATCTAGGAATTGAATCATCTAATTCTTCTAAAATCTCTTTTAGCCTTTGATTTCGATTATTATTACTAGTATGCACAAGAGCGTTGAAAAATAATTAGAACATGGAGAAGCATACCCAATAGTATGAACAAGTATATACAATAGCATAGACAAGTATACAAAATTAACACTCCAATGAAAAAGAACAAGCATGACCTCCAAATCCATTCCTTAAATTCAATGAGTATACATTGTAGCTAGTAGGATAATTAATAGAAAATCTGAATTTGATTTATACTTCAGGATGTTAGTATTAAGAATATGCAGTGTTTTTACTATGATATATGCTTAGAATGTGAAACTAAGTAGTTCTAGATGTGCATTACTGTGTGCTTTATTTATCTTAGAGTATCAAATTGAAATTTAAAGTTTTTAGTCAATTTACTTGGACTTTCGTACTTTCATCGTTTTTCCCTTAGCATTTCTAACGATATCCGACATGTTTCCTAAAGTCTGACATGAAATTGACACTTAAAACCTTAGTTAGAAGAGGTAGAAGAAGACCTAAAAATCACTTGGTTAGAACTTGAAAATATAAAAATGGATTTAAACATGCATAATTTAACAAAGGAAGTGGAAGTGGTAGGGCTGCAAGTGGGTTGATACGACCCATTCACCCACTCTAACCCAAACCGTTTAGAATAGGTAAAGGTAGAGATCTCATCTACCTATGACCATAGTACCAAATGTCGACGCATGTTGTTGAAATTTCACTAACGCCCGTCTTGCTTTCAATTTATCGACACGACTCAGACACGATATTGACATGGTAGTTTCGTAAACAAATGTGGATGTTTTTTTATTATGTTTTCATCGACATAACATCGAGATGTCAACATTTTACCGACACTTGTTTGTTCTTCAATGTGTCGAAATCTGACACGACATCGTCATTTAGAACCTTGCCTATGAGTCGTTAACCTACGGTTCACCTTCTACCTTGTTGACTCACGTGTCAATGTGTTAAGTTGTGGGTAACAACAAGTATTTAACCGACCTATTAGTTTATTGATAAGGGTAAGGATAGACCTTTGACTAGCCCTAATCCAATCTATTTACGCCCTTAGTAGTGGATATGGAGAGATTGATTCATGTTATTCGTCTCACATGCTGGGATTAAGGCATGGTTATTGTTGTTATTTAGGTTTTTAGGTAAAGTATCTTATTGAGTCATTGTTGAATATGTATGTGTAAATTTGGTAATTTGATGAATGTTGTTGATTGTATGCATATTATACATAACTATGTAATCTTTTTTATTTTTTCTAATTTGGATTTTCTTCTCATAAAATGCTCATGCCATGTACGTTCACTAAACCAATCCATGTAGAGGTGTTTTACCTTTTTTTAGCGGGAAGAAGATTTTATTGCAAAATTGAAACCAAGGGAAAAACAAATACAAAGTAGACTTATCGAGGAGGGAAGGCCAAAATAAAACTAAAGGAAAAAAAAAAAACAAATGAAACAACAGCAACGACAACTCATAAACCAACAACAGCTGTCAACCAATCTGCCGTTAAAGAATCAGATTTCCCTGAAGACGTGCTGGTGGAAAAGGACCACTTGGTTACATCTTTAAAGTCATGCTCCCACCATTTAGGATTATCCCGACTTTTTCCATGTAAATCCTATGATTTCGTTTGATCAAATGAGCCCAATAAATAGCTTGGGAAGCATCCAGTTACTTCCTTTCTTGCATATTTGAAGCCATTCCCCATGACTCCCAAATTGATTCCATGTCCATCTGATTATAGAAACGTTGATCTACACTAACCATCTGAGCATGAATTTGTACCTTTCATATGCCAAAGGTCACAAATCATCTTCCTTATACATTCAATTCACTAGTAGATTAAAGGCATGTGCTGTCTACTTCTTGTGGTTGGACCTAAATTAGATAAGCAAAAGTGGTTGGACCTAAATTATCACATGTTAGATTTGATAATAGAGTTGATAATCTTCTTGCAAGTGAATTTTTAATATAAGACAAAAATCATATACATTGAAGGCAATTGAAGCTGCCCTATAACTTTTTTCAACTTGACTTTATGTGGTAATTGTGAAGATGTTACTCATAGAAGTCTACTTTGACAAATTTGGTATTTATTTTGTGTTTGCTTGCAAAAATATGCTCTAAACATTTGAATATATGAACTGGTATTAGATGATTCCTCAACAGAAGTGGCTGATAGAAAGAGACAAAGGCATGATATGAGGTAATCTCTACGCTCTACAAACCTAAGGCAACATTTAAATACTTAACACTAGATAAGAGGAGCAATTGTGGAGATGAGAGAAACTGGTTCCGATATTATGTGATAAGAGTGCAGCTTGTGAAGTACACACGAAATATAAGAAGAATATGTTTAGTGGCTAACATTCGGCAATTGCTAGTCATGATCGGTCAACGTGCAAATGTCCTAACACATATCACTGAATGACATGTCCATTGGAAAGTTACCACATAATTTTTATAATTTGATGCATCTTGGAAGATATGCTGCTAAATATTTAGGTGGGCAGTCTTCCTTGATGGGAAGTTCCTAGTTCGCTGGATTCACTTGTGCCATTGGAACTATGCTTATGCAAGACTTAATTAGAAGGGTTCTCATCCAAAAGAAGGCAACACTGTTTTAAACATACAAAGGCAGTGTTTTATTCATTGTGCAGTATTGGAATAGTTTCACATTGAAAAAGTAAGGACTGAGACTTGTGGTTATATAATATAGATGGATCCTTCCATTCATTGCCAATTGGTTTTGAGTTGGATGTCTATATTTCTAATATGGTATCAGACCTAAAAGAGGTCCAAACGGACCTAAGTCCATACACATCTACCCATGTTCAAAAGAGACATTTGTTGGACCCATGGTTCGTAACATCGAGACGTGTCGGCGAAATTTCGCTGACACATGTTGGGATCTCAAATAGGCGAAACGACATACAAAGGAATATCTTCATTTACTGTATGTCTGTGAGTATGTCGGTGGCGTGTCGTGTGTGTCGAGAGAAAGACAGAAATTTCAACACTGTAAAAACAGGTGTCGATCGACACTTACCTTCAAATATCGACACAGACGGACGAAATAGCAGCCTGTGCCTCCAGCCTCCTCCGCTTGTTCCTGCTTCCGCCTGCCTCTGCGGGATCCGTAGCCCTCCGCCTGTTCCCGTGCCTTCCGCTTGTTCCGGTGCCTTCTCCAGCAGCCCTCTGCCTGTTCCCGTGCAGGATCCATAGCCTCCTGTGCCCTCCGCAGCCTGTGCGAGCCCTCCACCGACTCTCGTTCGTGCCCTCCGTGCGTCTGTGGGATCCGTCGCGACGTCCCGTGCTCTCCCGCTCCGCACGACAGCTTCCCGTGAAAAAAAATAGAAAGAAAAGATGCGTGCGTGAAAAAAAAGGGTGTGTGCGTTTTTATTTATCTATTTTTACATTAGTTTTATCTGTCTTTATTTTTACATTAAAAAGGATGGTATCATTAGTTCATTACTATGGTTTACATTAGTTTTATTTTTCTTTTTTTATTTTTAAAGTTATGTTTTATTTATCAGTATTTTATTTATCTGTCTTTTTATTCAGCTTTTATATGTATCTGTCTTTATTTATCTTTTATATTCATCATCTTTTGTATATCCATATGGTTTCATGTTTTATTTTTATGCTTTTGTATTTTATTTTTTGTTTATGTTATTTTTTGTATTTTAATGTTAATAACACGATAGGTCTAACCTAAAAATGATAAATATAAACTAATAAAGGTAAAATCTAACTTAAAAATGCTATAAAATCATTAAAAATCAGTAAAATATTTATAACTTAAAAAGAAAACAGAAATTCATAATATTTTATAAATAATTAAAAAAATATGGATAATATTGAAAATTTTGAAAAACATTCGGATATTTCAAATTTAAGCAAAGAAATGAGGAAAATAGTAAGAAGTTGAAAAAAATAAAGATATTTTTTGAAATTTTGTGGAAAATCAAAAATAATATTAAATTAAAAAATATTAAATAAAATATCTAAAAAATTTGTAAAAATCATAGAAAATTTAAAAAGTAAAGAAACATATTTTTAATATTTGAGTAATTTGTTATTTTCAGTCTTTGTATTGTCGAGTTCTGATAGATTTCAAAGTAATGGAAGTGACAATGAGAAGTGAGTTGTTAGATCTGAAGATCCAAGATGGTTACATGGTCATGCTATCAACAATGACAGACAGAAAACAGAATGCAAGTACTGTGGAAAAAGAATGATGAGTGTAGATATTACAAGATTAAAGTAACATCTTGTTGGTGGATACAGTAATGTCTGTAGGTGTAAGTCATGTCCAACTGTTGTTCGTGATCAAATAAGAGAGTTACCAAAGGACACAAAATCCAAAAAAAGTGATAGGACGAAAAGAGATGAAAGATTTAAGAAGATTCTGTTTGATGAAGGAGAGTGTGAGTTCATTGTTGTACGAGATTCAGATGATGATACAGTGTATCCTCTAGATTGTCAAACTCAAGATGAGAGAGACATGTATAGGAGAGTTATAATGGAATCAAGAAATGAAGAATGGCATAGAGAGCAAATTCAGAGATTCCATGGTTCTGAAATTGTTAGAGGAAGTGGAAGTGGAAGTGGCAGTGGCAGTGTACATAAAATAAGGGTAAAGGCATTGCAGGAATATTTAAAACATTTAGTTAAAAGTATGATAGTCCAGATTCAGCAACTTGTAGAACTGAAAAGTCGAAACAGAAGAATATCAAAGGCATGTTTGGAAATGTTAGAGAAAAAGTTGGTCAAGTTGTGGCCAAATGCATGTTTTTTCATGCTATTCCAACAAATACTACAAAAAGGTCGTATCTACAACATATGCTTGATGTAGCGGTCAAAGAAGGTACGGGAGTAAAAGCACCAACTGATTATGATATAATGAACAAGTATCTTAAATTAGAAAAGGAGCAATTAGAAAGCTACATTGATAGCTTGAAATGACAATGGCTAACCTATGGGATTACTATTATGTGATGGTTGGACAAGCACTACCAGGAAACAGATTATCAACTTCATGGTCTACCGTGATGGTCGCACAATTTTTTTTTAAGTCCATTAATGCTTCTGATGTTATTAGAGATCATAAATATCTCTATAAACAAATAATGGAAGTCATTAAGCAAGTGGGACCGTCAAATGTGGTTCAGATTGTCACCGATAATTGCAGTAATTTCAAAAAAGCCGGTGAAAAAATTATGTCTAAGTATCCTATCTATTGGACACCATGTGTTGTTTACTGTATTGATTTGATACTCAAGGACTTTGGTAGGACAAAGCTGGTGGAGAAAACTGTTAGAGAAGCAAATGTTGTAACAAATTTTATTTACAATCACTTCTACCTATTGGCCTTTATGAGGTTAGCTGAGTGTTGTGGTGGTGACTTGATTCGGCCTGGGGTTACTCGATTTGCAACAAATTACATTGCTCTCCAATCGATAATTGATAAAAGGAGCGGACTAAAGTACAGGTTTAATTCACAAGTCTGGTATAAATATCATGAGAGTAATACTCCAATTGGTAGGAAAATAAATTCTATAATTAATAGTCAGTCTTTTTGGGAAGATGCTCGAAAGGTAGTAAACATAATGAAGTCGGTTTCAAAAGTTCTTCATTTGGTGGATGGTGATAAGAAACCTACAATGGGCTTCTTGTTTGAGACAATGAAGTTGATGAAAGATGCTGTGAAAGATGCAGCATACAGATCATCCAAAGGATACTTGAAGATTATCGAAGAAAAATGGTCCAACATGCTTCTTCACCCTTTACATGAAGCTGATAAGTAGTTTAATATATATATTTATCTTTGTCGTAATTTTATTTACATTATAATTGGTTGTTTAATTACTTTTGTTTATCAATGTAGCATATTATCTGAATCCGCAGTACCAATATGATCATGATCTCGGGAATCATACTGATTTACTATCTTATATGAGATTGGTAATAAAGAAATTTGAGTCAAATATGGACATTCAAATAGAAGCGTTGAATGAAATTAAATACTTTAGGAACCAAATGTTCGGATTTGGAGATCCTCAAGCGATTCGTGGCCGTACTTCGATGTCTCCAAGTAAAGATTTGTATATTATTTATTTTATTTCATAACATTACATCGTAATATAAGTAATACATTAATAATTTAATATCATATTTCATGTGAATGGTTGATACTGAATGGAACAAATGCTCCAAATTTAAGAAAAATTGCAATAAAGATTTTATCTCAAATTGCCTCAGCTTCAGGATGTGAAAGAAATTGATGCACATTTAATCTTATCCATAGAAAAAGAAGAAACAGATTGGGAACTCAAAGATTAAATGATCTTGTATTTGCACACTATAACATGATGCTGAGAATAAAACATATCAGAAAAGGAGAAGATAAGGATCACTTCGACCCAATTGATTTGGCATATATATACAATGAAGACGAAAATGAGGATCCTATACTAGATAAGGATCACTTCGACCCAATTGATTTGGCATATATATACAATGAAGACGAAAATGAGGATCCTATACTAGTGTGGTTGTAGGAAAATGGACAACCAGTACTAGATGAAGAATAAGGTAAACCAAGTTCAAGAATTGCTGCTGAAATGAGCATTAATGTTGAAGAACACATTAGTTCATCTGAACATTATCGTAGTGGAACTCCAGGTTTAGGTGGTGAGAGTAATACAGATGATACCTCACCACCACCAGATGATGATGAAGGTGGTGACAGTGGAAATGCAATTCAACCTGGAACTAGAGACCTACGAGGAGAAAGTCAAAGACCGCTTAGTCCATTTACAGGAGAAGATGAATTCACATATGCCACACAAGATGAACATCATGAAGCTCGACAAACATCAAAACTTGATACTTTGCCGTATCATTATAAAAGAAAACATTGTGAAGACACAGCACAAGATTCAGATTCTAGGAGTAGTCATACTAGGAGAAGTTTATTAGAGTCATTTGATTCTCTGAATATCCATGATCCTACAGACCCTTATGACTACAGTTCTTATGTAGATCATTTTTATAAGCAATCAGATTATATATCTGAAAGTGGATGGACGAGAACTTCATCTTCTTATATTCCAAGCCAACAAAGAGAATGGGATATGAGCTCTATCTTCAACTATGCACCACCACAAATAGAATATGAGCAACAACCTTTTCAAGGTCTTCCAAGTCAAGATTGTTTCCCTCAGCAGCTTCAACAAGTACTTATTGCACAGTATTCACTTATAGGATTCCTGATTCGACTGTCAATATCAGATTATCATTATTATATTATGGAATACCAAACATATGATAGCCACATGTCTTGGAACAATTATGTATTGTGGAGGGAGTCTCAAATTCGACAGCAAATTCATCGTGTCCATAACATAGCTGAACAACAACATAATATTGATGAACGAAGACATTCTTTCTGGTATTAAGCATGTATGAGGTAATTTTATGAGTATTTTTGTTTTTAAACATTTATTATGTATTTTTATCTATTATTTATGATTTAGAATATTTGTATTAAATCCATATAGTGTATTTCACTATGATAGATGTTTAAAAAGTTGATCTAAGTAGTCTTAAATGTTGATTATTGTATACTTCAACTTATTCTAAAGTTTCAAAGTAAAATTCGAAGTTTTTTTATTATTTCCATGAACTTCCGTGAATTTACCGTATTTCCACCGATGTTCGACACGTTTCTTATTTTCGTCGAACCGAAGTTCGATACGAAATCGATGTTTGGAACCATGGTTGGACTTAAAATAGGCTATAAGTGAAGGAGAGTATTGGAATAGTCCCACATTGAAAAAGTAAGGACTGAGACTTGTGATTATATATAGATGGACTCTTTCACTCATTGCCAATTGGTTTTGAGTTAGATGTCCATATTTCTAATATACAGTATGGTATAGGTGACTCGATTAGAATTCTTGGATTTTCTTGATGAGCATTCGGATGGGAGGGATCTTGCTAGGAGGAGAGTGGTGACATCATTGTTCAGTTGAGCTGCCAAGTGGAACTTTATGCGTGTTGTATCTGACTTATTTGATAGGATGTTACTATTAGACCATATACTATCCATCAGAGGAGTTCGTTTTATTATGTACTTAAGTTGGGAGTTTATTTGTATATTTTTCTATGTAAAGAACATATCACAGTCTCTTAAGAAGCCATTCTCCTTCACAATGATGATGTTTTCATTCCTTGACTTAAAATGCATATTTCATACCTCATATTGGCTGAGGTTGGCAAATGTTATTGTTTTTCCTCTTGCAAAACCATCATCTATGAGAAATTTCTTTGTATAATTTTGATTTCTATTTTCTCATTTTGATTCTTTCTGCATGTTGCAATCCTTTTTCAGGGAATTGTAATAAAAACACCAGTTCAATGGCCAAATAGCAAGGGATTCTCATTTTCATGTTGGATCAGGATAGAGAGTTTTCCTGAGACTGGATTGATGAGTCTTTTTTGCTTTTGCACGGACAGTGGAAAGGGTTCCTCAGCTATGCTTGGAAAAGACAAACTAGTTTTTGAGGTATATAGTGTTCATTGAACTCTTATTACTTGCATTCTCCGTGTACAAGAAATCTTATTCTTGAGCAGTAATTAGCATTTCAATGTTATTTTCTGGATAAAACATACTTGAAATTTATTGTGTTAGAAGGGAAGAAGTATTTATTCTGACATGTTGCATTTAGTTGGATGATTTAGGTTATATTAATTTTTTATTACAGAATTATCCGTGATTGATGATTGCTTGATTGAAAGGTTCCTTGATGGTATACACATAACTGAAACAAAAAAGTAAACTTACCTGCAAATGAAAATGGGCAAGACTTTATAAGCACAAATGTCATTACATAATGATTTTCAGTAACATTCTGCAGTAGCTACTTGTATCTTGTTTGTTTATCTTTTTAGATAAATAATTTACATCATTACATAAGTAACAAAGTAGGATCTTCTATCTTTGATAATGCATTCTGATGATCACTGGTGATTATCATGTTTCTCTTAATGCAGAATTTCATAAGTTCATAGTAATATTGAACTTGAGTGATGGGGTTATTTTTGAAGAAATATTGGGTCTTTCTGTTAGTGTTATATTTAGTGTGTTAATGGATTAATGGATTTTGTATGTTATATGAATTCTATCTCTTACAACCTATCATATATATATATATGTGTGTAATACTCATATCTAATGACAATAATCTCTCTTCTTTCAACACAACGTGGTACTAGAGCCTTGTTAGCAATCTTAGCCAACACAGGAACCCACTAGCCATCACTTCCGACGTCGCTAGGCCATCGCCTGTCAGATTTTGGCCAGCTTGTAGCTGTTGTCATGCCCAATTGCTACTGACGGCCCCAGATCGAGCCTCTTCCATCGTCTAATACCCCTCCTACCACTGGACAGCACTCTAGGGGCTACTTC
This sequence comes from Posidonia australis, assembly GCA_024699735.1. Lineage (NCBI taxonomy): Eukaryota > Viridiplantae > Streptophyta > Magnoliopsida > Alismatales > Posidoniaceae > Posidonia > Posidonia australis. Next base: position 24,294 of record JAMKQA010010098.1, on the reverse strand, counting down.
CGGCCCCAACCGTCCCTCCTTCATCATCGAATGACCTCATCAGGCAGTTCCGGTGCATGGTTTGTGGCATCCGATGGGTTTTACAGCTATTGTCGGTTGTCCAAGTTCTTATTGCTGCCAATAAGTGTGTAATATCTATCTTTTCTAGGGTAAGTTTTAGCGATTTTTGAGGCCTTTTCTTGTCCATATCAGCCTTTTCTACCCCATAAATCAGTTTTTTCTCGATAAGTCAGACCTATTTAGATCTTATCCATGACATCTTCTCGTGACTCATTACTCAAAGGTCTTTTTGCTACATCAATCAAGTTGACTGGGAAGAATTATCTATTGTGGTTTCAAGCTTTCGAGACGTTCTTTAGTGACCACTGGAAGATACAACACATCATACATCATCCATTTGATGTTAAGGATGTAGCTTATGAGAATTAGTTTGTTGATGATTGTGTAAATATTTTTTGGATGGTGAATAGTATGGATGAAGGTGTTGCTCGTTCGGTCTTGATGTTAAAGCCTATAAAGAAGATTTGGGATACTCTTTGTAGTACTTACGGAAATGAGAAGAATATTATCAAAGATTGTGAGATTTATGAGTAGTTATTTACACACAAGCTGGGGGACCGCTTCATATAGGATTTTTTACAGTAGCTTGAGATCTCTATTAGATGAGTTAGAGAAGTATCAACTTCTTATGGTAGATCTTTCCAAGATGAAGGAGCACAGAGAGGAGTTAGCAGTGGCAATCTTCCTAGTCAACCTATGGCTTGATCTTATTGGTTAGATTAGAAGACAAATACTCGGTGCTAACTTTGTTTCTACTTTTCAGTCGATCTTCTCACAAGTTTTATGTGTTTCTACTAGTTTTTTTGGCTTCCTTTGTTGTTTTAGATTAGACGGTGATGACGTCATCTACGAGAAGACGTGGCATCCAAGGTACTCGTAGATGTGGACGTGGTCATGACGGTTGCTAGTGTGACAATTATGGTCGTAGCAACCACACATTTGACAAACGCTGGGACAAGTTTGAACGGCCTCCTCTGGCACATTTTGCATCATCTAAGTCACCTACTTTAGATTCTTTATCATTGGGATCCTTTTCTTAGATTGTGACCATTTCCCCTGAGTATGACTAATTTCTTTAGATACGAGCCACTCAGTTCACTACAACTACCTCTTATGTCACTACTTTAGGTACACATGTTTTGTTTACTTTCCACGATAGTGATTGGATTATAGATTCGGAAATCTCCTCCCATATGATAGGTACTTGAGATCTTTTTACCTGTCTTTCTTAGTTATCAGACATCAATTCTATTTCCATAGTTGATGGTCGGAGTTACCCAATAGACAGGGAGGGAGCAGTTTATGCTTCTTTTCAAATTACTCTTGAAAAAATTTCTTTTGTTTCTGATTTTCTTATAAATTTACTTTTCATCAGTGCAATCACCAAGCAATTGTATTGTTTCGTAACTTCTATCTTTTCTGTTAGAGTTAAATATGTTTGTGTTACTTCTTTGTGGTTAAATGAGTTATTAGATATCCATTTGTCTAGGTATTTAATCTCCCTATATATATTTAACCTCACATCTTTAATAGAATTAATTTTCTTTTCTCCCCAACTCTCTTCATATGGTACTAGAGCATAGAAAACTACCCTAAAAATTCAGCCCTTGCTTCTGTCAGCCAGCCACGAGCTCGTCGTCGCCTGAGACACCTCCGACCGCCCCTTTTGCCATTGTTTGGCCCTCCCCAGCCGCCGGTGTCCCCTCCTCAGGCCTCCCCAACCATTGGCGTCCCTTCCCAGGCCGTCTAGGCCCACACTCAACCACTGTTTAGGCCTTTCAGGCCATTGTCGATGCCTTCTAGGGGTCGTCGGCGCATGTCCAATCGTCAGTGGTGCCTGTTCTCCCCTCCTAAATGTTTGATAGGGCAGTCCGGCCTTTTACATACGGTGGTTTGACAGGTTAGGCCATGTTCTAGGTCTTATCCAAGTTTCCGGTCTTCGTTGTGTGTGGATACATTACATCCACATGTCTTGGTGAGCAGTCTGGTTCATAATCTATCTTTTTCGGACTATATATTGGCTATTTTTTGTTAAATTTTAGTTAAGATGGCCTTTTGGGATTTCTTTGTTAAGAATATGAGTGGTACTTCTGAGAAGTTCTTTGGCCTCAACTATATTTTATGGTTACAGAGCTACGAAACATTTGTCTTGATACATAGAAAGTTCAAATACCTCACACATCCACCTCCCGATCTCAACTTACGAAGATTGGTTAGCTGATGATGCCGCAGTTATTACATAGATGGTTAACAATATAGAGTCGTCGGTTGCACAGGGAGTCATGTTGTTGCGACCTGCGAAGAAGATATGAGATACACTTCGCCTCACATATGAACATAAGAAAAACATCTCCCGTGTATGTGAGTTATATGAGCAGTTGGTCACTTTCCGTCAGGGAGATCAGTTAGTTCTGGAGTACTTCACCTGCCTTTGTACTTTATAGATGAAATAGATGTGTATCAGCCCCTGACAGTAGACATTATGAGACTGCACCAGTACAAGGAGGAGTTGGCAGTTGCAGCATACCTTGCTGACCTAAATCCAAATATCAGTTCTTAGACCAGGTCAGGTGTTGGGAGTTGATAGTGTTTCAGACTACCTTTGGAAAGGTCTTTCGAGTTTCTACTACTGCATTTCCTACAGTGTCAACATCGTCAGCTATGATAGTTATCCGGGGTCGAGGCCGTGGCGGTTCTCGAGGTGAAGGTCGTGGTCGAGGTCATACAAGTGGACGTCTCCGATGTGCATATTGCGAACGATTGAGGCACAGAATTGAGAAGTGTTGGGATTTAGTTGGTTGGCCACAGACGACAAATATTACCACAGAGTCTATCACTACTGTAGCTACTACTGAGGAGTAGGCATTTACAGTTTCATTGGCAGACTATGAGAGACTCCAGTAATTCAAGGTCACAGACTCTGCTGCCATAGCCACCTACGCTAACTCCTAAAGTACTAGTACCCTCCATGCATCTAGGGATTTCTCCTAGATTGATTCTGGTGCCTCCTCGCATATGTCAGGTACACATACTTTGTGTATCTATTTATTTCAGTTACTTGAGTTTCGATTTGTGGCAATTGCTGATGGCCGAACGTGTTCTGTTTCAGGTGAAGGAGTGATGCAAGTCTCTTCACAAATATCACTTGAAAATGTTCTTTTTGTTCCTGATTTTCCTGTAAATTTGTTGTCCATTAGTGCAATTACGAGGTAATTAAATTGATGTATTATATTCTTTCTTTTCTATTGTATATTTCTGGATTTGTAGATGGAGAGGAGGATTGGTTTAGACCGTGAGCGAGGAAATGGAGTGTACCTGTTGGTTCGTAATGATATCTCTTAAGGATTAGTTTTTGTGGCGTCTGTTTTTGAGTCTTTTTCCTTGTGGCACTACTTATTTTTCATCCATTTCATCAGAAGCTTCAACAGGCCTTGTCTTGGTGTTCAATTTCGCAGTTTGATTGTTAGTTATGTTAGTTGGGTAAGCACCATCGTGCTTCGTTTAAAAGATTGCGTCTTGTGTCAAATACTACTACATTCGAGTTGGTTTATTGTTATGTTTGGGGTCCGTCTAGAGTCTAGTCTGTGTATAGGTATTACATAGTCTTTTTTGATGATTGTTTTAGAGCGTTTTGGGTATATTTGCTTAAAGATTGTAGTCATGTTTATGATATACTCAGAACTTTTTTAACTGAAATAAAAAATCATTTTGATGTTATTCGAAGATTTCTACGCACTGATAATGCTCTTGAGTTTGTTCAGTCTAAGGTTACTTCATATTGTACTTTTTTATGTATTATTGATCATACATCTTGTCCATACACTTCACAATAAAATAGAGTTACCGAACGCAAGCATTGGCATTTATTAGATGTTACTCGCACTCTCATGGCTCATATGCATGTCCCAAAGCAGTTGTGGTTTGATGTCGTACCACTTACTTTATCAACAGAATGTCTTCTACACCTCTGGGGAGTGAAATCCCACTTCGTCGCTTTAAATCTGAGTCTAGTTTGTTTAGTTTGACTCCTAGAGTTTTTGGATGTGTGACATTTGTCCGAGACCTCTCCTTTATTCTAGACAAACTGTCTCCACGGTCAATCAAGTGTGTTTTTGTTAAGTATTCTGAGATTTAGAGGAGGCATCAATGTTTTCATCCCCTTACTAGGTGATATTTTGTGTCTGCTGATGTCACATTTTTTTAGCCTGAGTTGTACTATGATGTGCCTTCACCATCCAGTATGTTTGTTCCCTTTTCATCTGTTGTTGAGTTGCAAGATAACAATGCTCAAGGAGGACTTACTTTGTCACTAGAAGTTATTCGTCTCTTGTAGGTTTATCAACGTCGCCAGCGTGCCACTATTGAACCATCCTCTTCTGTAAATGCAAATCCGACCACTAGTGTCTTAGGCCTACCTATTTTCTCTTGAAAAAATACCTATTCTTGTAATGTCCATCCTATTTCTCATTTTGTTTCTTATGATTCCCTTCACCTTCATTTCTGTTGTTTTGCTTTGTTCTTTCTCTCAGTCCATCCCCAGGATTTATCCGGATGCACTGTCCCTTCCTCATTGGAAGACTGTTATAGATGAGGAGTTAGTAGAACTTACTAGTTGTGGTACGTGAGAGTTGTTGATCCACACTGCTGAGGCTACAGTAGTCATCTGTAAATGGGTCTACACTATCAAATACAAAGCAGATGGCAGTGCTGACCGATACAAAGTAAAGTTGGTGGCTAGAGGTTTCACTCTTAGACTTATGGGATAGATTATGAGGAGACTTTTTCTCCTGTGGCTCGTCTCAATTCCATCAGAGTCTTTCTATCTCTGGCTTTAAATTACTTGTGAGAGGTATGCCAATTAGATGTGAAAAATGCATTTCTGTATGGAGATTTGATTGAGTCTGTTTTGATGGAGTAACTTCCAAGGTATGTTGCTGAGAGAAAGGATGTTGTGTGCAGAATCAAGAAGGCGATCTATGGTCTTAAGCAGTCCTAGAACCTGGTTTGAAAAGTTCAGTCAGGTGGTTCTTGCTGTTTTAGAAATATGTAGTGGATTATTCAGTTTTCTACAAGCGGACAACTAGTAGATGTGTGATTCTGATAGTGTATGTGGATGACATATTGGTGACGAGAAGTGATGTGCAGGACATTGTAGAGATAAAAAGGCATCTTTATACTCACTTCGTAACAGAGGACATGGAAAAGTCTCGCTATTTCCTTAGGATCAAGTTTTCCTATACACATGGTAAGATAGCACTGTAATAGAGAAAATATGTTTTGGATCTTTTACAGGAGACAGGTCTTCTGGGATGCAGACTAGAGAGTACTCTCGAGGAGTAGACACCAGCATTCTGGGATAGTAGCTTAAAGTTGTTGGATGATCCTGGTCAGTACAAGTGGTTGATAGGGAAGTTCATCTATCTGACCGTAACTCGGCCTGATATCTCATATGCAGTCAGTCTTCTGAGTCAGTTCATGCATGAGCATAGGAGTGTACATTGGACAGGAGTTCTTCGTGTTCTATTGTATGTGAAAGGTGTTCCAAGAAAAGGCTTAGTTTACAGGAAAATTAGTCATACTGGGATTGTAGCTTACTTAGACTCAGGGTATGTAGGAGATAGAGGGGATAGAAAATCCATGTCGGACTTCTACACCTATGTGGGAGGCAACTTGGTTCCATGACGCAGTAAAAAGAAAATGTGGTGTCGAGGTTCAGTGTAGAGGCAAAGTACCGATCCGTGGCACCGACAGCGGTGAGATGATGTCGGTGAAATCATTGTTAGAGCAGTTTGGTTTTGGTGTCATGGTTCCTATGACTATGCGGTGTGATAATTAAGCTGCTATCGTCATTGCAAATAATACTACCTTTGATGAGCGTACAAAGTACATTAAGATTGACTGTCATTTTGTGTGGGACATGGTCATGAAAGAGGTTATCTCTACTTTTGATACTTAGTCTTCCGAGCTGTTGATGGATATATTCACAAAGGCGCTTAGTGTTGGGATGTTGAGTCATTATATGACAAGCTAGGCATGGTTGATATGTATGCTCCAACTTGAGGGGGAGTGTTAGTGTTAATTATGTGTGTGTTACTTCTTTATGGTTAAACGGGTTATTGGATATCCATTTGTTTAAGGTATTTAATCTCTCTTTATATATGTAACCTTACATCCTTAATAGAATTAATTGTCTTTTCTCCCCAACTCTCTTCACATTTTCCATTGTACTTTTCAAGATCTACAGATAGGAAGGACGATGGTTTGGGCCATGAGTATGGTTTCAGTGTGTATTTGCTGGTTCGCGATGATATTCCTTGAGAATTTCCTACTGCTGCTTCAATGGTGAACTCTTCCTTGTTATGGCATTGTTGTTTAGGATATTTGTCCTTTCGTTGTCTTTGACAGACTATTCTGTGAGTGTCTTTTGTGTCATGTATTTGTGAATTATGTTAGTTGGGTAAGTATCATCGTGCTAGTTATAGGCGTCAGTCTTTAACCTTAAGTCAGAGTCCTTTTGATGTAGTTCATGGTAATATTTGGAAACTTGTTCGTGATTTTTTAGTTTCTGGTTATAGATATTTTATCATTTTCATTGATGATTTCTCTCGTTTGTCTTGAGTGTATCTCTTGATGGATAGATGACATGTATTTAAGGTGATTAAAAATTATTTTGCTGAAATTATGAATCAATTTTCTATCTTGTCCAAGGATTTTCATATTGACAATGCATTAGAATTTTTACAAACCAATCATTAAGACTACTGTTCTTCTAAGGGAATCTTACATCAAACATCGTGCACAAATACTTCTTAACAAAATAGTGTAATTGAGTGCAAGCATTGTCACATTTTGGATGTCACATGCACCATTATGATTGAGAAACAAGTTCCTAAGTATTTGTGGTCTGATGTTGTGCTTAATATTGTATATTTCATTAATCGTATGCCTTCTATTCCTCTTAAGTGGAAGATTTCTTTTAAAAAGTTATGTCCTACTCAGGAGTTGTTTGCTTTTCCACGTAAAGTATTTGGTTGTGTTGCATTTGTTTAAAATCACATATTTAGGCTTAATGAACATGTGTCTTGGGCCTTGAAATGTGCTTTTGTGGGATACTCTAGAACTTAAAAAGGGTATCAGTATTTTCGCCCATCCAAGTGCCATTATATTGTTTCTATTGCTACTTTACTTAAGTCCAAATCTTTATTTGAGGCTATAGAATTTGTTTTTGTTGTAAAGTTTGTTCCTTTTCCTTCTCCAGTTTCTGTTGCTCTCATAGAACTTGATGAGTTGGTTAAAGTTGAACAACAAGTATCGAAACCCTCGTAAGTGTATCATCGTCGTCAATTGTCTCCTGTGCTTTCTTCTGCAAGAACCACTCTAACTTGAACGTCTGTGGATTCTACTCACTCTGACCTTCCTATAGCCTTATGTAAAGGTAATTGTTTTACTACAACTCATCCTATATCCACGTTTGTTACTTATGACAGTCTTTATCCTCTTTTTTTGCTACTTTGCCTTGTCTATTTTTGTAGAGTTTATTCCCAAATAGTATCGGAAAATCCTTCAAATTCTTCATTAGAAATCTATCATGACTGAATAAATGTAAGCATTAGTGTCCCGAGGTACATTGGAACTTGTTACTCATCTTGAAGGAACAAAGGTAATTGACTGTAGGTGGGTGTTCACAGTAAGACATAAGGTAGATGGCTTTGTTGAGCGTTACAAAGCCGTTTGGTGGCATAAGGCTTTACGCACACTTATGACGTTGACTATGTAGAAACATTTTCTCCTGTGGCACGTATCAATTTCATCATGATTCTTTAATCTCTTGCTATCAATTCGTCTTGGTCTTTGCATTAGTTAGATGCAAAGAATGTCTTTCTGTATAAAGACTTGTCTGAGTAGGTCTACACGAAGTAATCTCCTGGATTTGTTGCTTAAGGGGAGTATTATGTCTATGGACTGAAGCGAAGCCCTAGAACATGATTTCAGATTTTTAGCGAAGTTGTGTTGGGTAATGATTTTAGATGGTACGTTGTTGATCATTTAATTTTCATCAAGTCAAGTGTAGTCGGCTATGTATTCTTGACAGTCTGTGTAGCTGATATTCTTTTGATAAGTAGTGATACCACAGGGATTACAGAGACAGGAATATCTGTCCACATACTTTATCACCAAGGATATAGGGAAACTCAAGTATTTTCTTGGGATTGAATTTACATACAGTAAAAATAAAATGGCTTTATTTTAATGGAAATATGTTCTAGATTTACTACATGAGACAGGACTCCTACAGTACAAACTGAAGAGTACGCCTATAGAGCATAACCCATCTTTTTAGGATAAGTCATTGGTGCTATTGGAGGAACCTGATAGGTACAATTGCTTAATAGGCAAGTTAATCTATTTGATTGTCACTTGGCCTGCTATTTCATTTACAGTAGGACTTTTGAGTCAGTTTATGCATGAGCCCTGATAGGTGCATTGACAAGGAGTTTTATGTGTACTTGCCTACATTAAGAGCACATCTGGGAAAAGCTTGATTCACAGGAAACATGGACACTTACAGATTTAAGCTTATTAGATTCTGACTATATAAGTGATTGGCGAATCAAGGAATCTACTTTATGTTATTGTACCTATGTAGGTAGTAACTTGGTCACTTGGAGAAACAAGAAGACGATTTAGTGTAGAAGCGAAATACAAAACTATGGTCTATGCAGGTTGCAAGATGATGTGACTTTGATCCCTACTGACGGAGTTTAATGTTCATGTTGATCTTCTCATGGCATTGCATTGTGACAATCAAGCAATAATATTCATTGTTAAAAATCCTACCTTTCAAGAGAGAATCAAACATATAAAGGTGGATTGTTATTAGATCATAGATATGATGCTATCTGGTCGCATTAGTACTCTTTACACTCAATCTTCTGAGCATTAAGCGGTTATATTCACAGACGGACTTAGTGTTGGAGTTTTTGATGGATTATGTAATAAGCTGGGCATGTTAGATATATTTATTTTAACTTGAGGGAGAGTGTTAGTGTTATATTTAGTATGTTAGTGGGTTAATGAATCTTGTATATTATATGCATCCTGTCTCTTATAATCCACCATATATATATGTAATACTCCTTTCTAACGACAATAATCTCTCTTCTTGCAACACAACACTTTCATTTGAAGATGAAAACTCCAATGTTGGGGCTACTATGGTCATACTATTGTGGAATTTCAAAAAATGGTAGCATTTACATTAATTGGGATATTACGACAGAAATACAAGATTTTTTCATAAAGTGGTGAATGGTAGGAGAAAAGAAAATTTCTTTGGATGTCATTAATGGCATCTCATGCACAGCAAAAGAGGAAATCAGAGATGGGATTGAGTCCTTTTTCAAATATCATCTTTGATACAAACTGCAGTTTGTTCTTTGATGGGATGGGATTTCAAAAAATCAGCCCCAATGATGCATCATGATTGAGGAAGATTTTTCCGAAGTTGAGATTAAGAAGGCAATTTTATGATGGCTGGTGATAAGGCCTTTGGGCCTGATGGCTTTCCAATCATTGTCTTTCAAAGATATTAGGTGTTTTTTAGGGTTGAGTTATAGGAAGCACACAGACCTACAACACATCCGTACCTGTGGCTGACATTTTTAGTATATGTTGGGACACGTTTCAGATGGACAAGGGCATATCCTTAGTTTTTATGATCCTGAACATGTCTAAGACACTTCTAGGACACTTCTCACAGATGGATCCTTTAAATGGTCTTGGAAATCTGTTTACCTAATAATACATGTCCCATAATTCTTTTTTATGATCTATGCTGTAGTTTAGTGAACAATGTGTTTTTTTTTTTTTAATTATAGATATAGCCTACAATTAGATATCAGGACATTAATTGATCATATCGTTTTTTATGGTTGTTTTTAAATTTTTTATGCATTTAAAATGTTGTTTCCTTGTATCATCAATTAAAAATATCTATTTGAATGGACAAAAAATAACAATTCCTACACATATATTATATAATGTTTATATAATTATTTATTTATTGTGTCCTTGCTGTGGCCGTTTCCTACATTTTGACAAAATACTATGTCTCGTGTTCGATGGAGGTGATCTTGGTCTTGCTAATGCCACTTTTATCACATTGGTTGCCATAAAGGAAGGGATGTCTGAAATTGGGGATTTTCGACCAATGAGCTTGCTCAATGGCATCTACAAAATTGCTACCAAGTGTCTTGCTGAAAGATTAAAGCCATTAATGAGTAAATTGATTGATGACTTAGAATCAGCTTTTGTTACAGGGAGAAAATCTGGATGGTTTCCTAGTGGCACATGAATGTATTGAGTCAAGAATCCAATAGTATTGATCGGGCTCAGTGTGTAATCTTGATATGCACAATGCATATGGCAGTGTTCATTGGGCTTTGCTTGGATGAGGTTACGAGATGTATGGTATTTGGGCAAAAGTGGAGGGCTTGGATTAGGTACTGTGTGAGCTCTGCAAAATTCTGAGTACTATGAATGGCTCTCTAAAAGTTTCTTTAATTGTGTTTGTGGACTAAGGTAAGGAGACCCACTTTCCCATTGCAGTTCTTAGTGGCAAAGGTGTTTGGAACGATGTGTGTCAAAGCAAATGAGACTAATATGATAACAGATTTCTGTCCTAGCAGTGCAATGTGAAGATTTCATATCTCCAGTTTGTTGATTCCATATCTCCAGTAATTATTTTGACATGTTGTGGAGCCTATTTAGGATTATTTTTGGATTGAAGTAAATTTTCATTAGTCAGCAGTGTTTGGAGACTGCTGCAATGAATCTCTCATTAAGGAGGCTCAATTTCTTGGCTAAAAAATTGATTCTTTTCCTTTTAAGTATTTGGGTTTGCCATTAAGTGGGGAAAGAATAAAACTAGGGGAATAGGTCCTATAGTGGACAGATTTAAGGGCGATTATCTAGCTGGAATGGTACATTTTGTCAATGGGGGTAAGCTTACTTTGATTTCTTATGTGCTATCTAATCTTTCGACTTATTACCCCTTCATTTTTTGTCTCTGTGGCATATCGGCTTGAAAGCATCATTAAGTCATTTTTGTGGAAGGGTGGCAAGAAAGGAACCACGTCCGGATTTCACATGATAGCATGGATTAAAATGTGCAAATCTAAAAAAGGTGGTCTTGGTATTTGTGATTTTCATACTTCCAATTTAGCTCTCCTAGGGAAATAGTTGTTGAGGTGGAAGGAGGGTGGTGAGCATGGTGCATGTCTGGCAACAAGTGATGATTCAGAAGTGGTATAGAGGGAGGCTTTTCTTCTTGGGAAATGATCATGTCAGAAGTTGTGGGAGGCTGTGGAAAGTAGTTCTGGTGGCTGAGGCAGTTATGAGGTATGGGATGAAAGGGGTATTGGGTAGAGGTGACTCTGTCTGATTTTTGGAGGATAAGTGGGAGGATCTCTAAGTGTCATAAGTATTCCCAGGCAGGGATTGTATGGGATGTTGATTCAGGAGGGATCTCTGTGATGCTAAGCTTTCTTATTTGTTGAACTACTTTCTCTTTTGGATTTTCATGGCTCCTCTTGGTTGACTTCTAACTTTGAATCTTTTGAGTAGCTGTGGTTAAGAAATAGATATTTTCCGGTGAGATCTCTGTTTCAGGTCCTTAGTGGTGGAGGTTAATGGTTGGCTTGCTACTAGCAAGTGTGGAATTGTTGGGTTTCCTCTAAAGCTCAGTTTTTCACTTGGCAAATCCTCTATGGTGGCATGCTTATGGAGTTGGCTTTAAAAAGGCATGGTGTATGTTTGCTGGTAGATGCTCCTTTTGCTCGTGTGAAGAAGGGAATTGGTGGCATCTCTTTTTTAGATGTACAAATATCAGGTGGTGGTGGTCCCATCTTGCAAACTTGGATTATCATAATGTTGGTGATATTAAAGGCTTGGGGGGGTATGGAGATCCCAAGCTAATTTAGTGGGATGACATGTATGGTCTGGCTGGTACTACCACATGCAGTTTGGTGGATGAGATGGTTAGCAAGAAATAGAAGAATTTTCAAGGGTTCCCAGTTAAACCACCACGATTGGAAGCTCAAAATTATTGGCTCGGTTATTGAATGATGCTCCCCTTCCCCTGACTGTGATGTCATGACAGATGCTATGATTTCTGCTTGGTTGGAGGTCCGGAGGTCTTATCAGATTTTTCATCGGTCATAGATTGTCTTTGTTTGGCTTATGTTTTTGCTTTTTTCTTTTTTTTTTCTCCATGTTGGAACTTTTGCTGCTTCTTTGGGATTTCTATCTGCTGGATAGATTCCAGTTTTTTGTAATTTTGAATTTTCCTGGTTTTTAATGAAAACAATCTTTACTGTTCACATTTTTTTTTTCTGTGGTTGGGTTATTAATATTGAACATCACTACATAACTAAAAGGGATGATAGAAGTGAGCAAGACTGTAAGAGAGATGATTGTCACATTTAATAAGTGCATACATCATCATCCATTTAGGTAATAAAATTGATTTAACTAATTTAAACATAAGAAATAACATATTTTCATCTATCACAATTTTTATTAGCTTTGATTTACATAATTGTAATATTTTTTTGCTTATGTTGTCCTCATTTCTGACCAGCGAGAAAGAAGAAGAGAAAGCAGATGGAAAGAGATCGGTCAGGTTTGGGTTTTGTTGGGCTTCGGATTGGGCTTTGTTTGGGTTATTGTGGTGGGGGGTTTGATGGTCTATGTGTGATCGTGGAAAGGAAGGGGAGGGGATCATAGGGGGAAAGGGAAGGGAAGGCATAGGAGAATCAGCTGCAGGAGGTGTCGTATGGATTCTCAGGGTAATGTAGAAGAAACAAAGATGTCGAGAGGTGGTCAGATGGGTTTGCAGATCTCTGATTGGTGTGAAAGAAACGGAAGCAGAGTAAATGGCAAGAAGACGGGTAGGCATTTTGATGGTTTCAGGGGGCTACAGGTGGTGGTGGAAAGAAGAAGTAGAAGTTAGGAAGAAGAAAGAAAGGAATTTTTTTTTTTTTGAGAGTACTATCAATTTGAGGTTTCAAACTTGTAGTGGACTTCCATGTTTCTGTCAATGTTTATATCAAGGTCCTGCCATCGAAGCTTCCAATGGTGTCATGGTGGGTGGTTTCTCTGCCAAAGGTATCGTTATACCTGTGTTTCATTCAAAGAGGATTACAAAGTGTTATAAAAACAAATGGGTGGGGATGCCAAATGATGAGATGAGCATTGTTGCCAGTATCTGAAAGTGGTTGCTTCTCAAAGAAATGGGAAGCAGCAACTTCACTGACACACTTTCAATGGTTTGGACAAAAAAGGACTCAGGGAAATGAGAATTTTGGCTTGTCTTATTGGGTGGGAAACAGGCATAAGTTGAAAGGATGGTTGCAAGATAGTTTTGATGGAAAGGAAGGGAGAGGAGGGGTAGGGGGATGGTCTTGGTAGTTGATTGCTGCCTTTTAATTCTCATCATGGCATGTGCTCCTTGAGTATCAACAGACTTTCTTGTACATATAAATGTTTTATCTCAAGCTGGAAGAAAGCAAAAAAAAAAAAAACTAAAAGTTTGAGAAAAGTAGTGTAACATGTCCATGTCTGCTCTTGTGTGTGTTCTTGAAAAAAAGTACAACTGTTAATTCTTTAGGCTCTGTTTGGTTTCCAGGAGTTACAATTCGAGCAGGATTTGAAAATCTTGGTAGTTGGAATTCCAAATTGAATAATTGTAATTTGGGTGTTTGGTTTTAATTTTTAGAATTTGAAATTTTAATGTTTGGTTATAACTTATAAGCATTTTGAACTCTTCGATTTTGGATAAGCATTTGAGTTGTCTGCTCTTGCATTGGAGTTACTTTTCTACTGCGGAGGAACAAAATGATGGAGTTTGTATTCCTTCCACTTTTGAAGGAAAACAAACTCCCTTCTAATCCCCCATCTTCTTGCTTGAACTAATTCATTTGGCCACATAAAAGGAAACCAAACATTGGAATTACAAAGAATTCACTCCAACTTCTACCAATTCTTGCAAACCATCGTCAATTAAATTCTTTTGTGGAACTTGCTTTCAGGAGGTTTTGGGTCAAAATGTTTTAAGTCATTTTGGGGTGAGAAATTTTACAAGTTTAAAAACTAAAGAAATAAGAAATGAAAAAACTGTGATGTTTTTGAGATGTGCATAATATTATCCACTCTCAATCTTTTTGTTTGGATGGCCCACTTTTTTTATTTTTGTGTTTGTCATTTCTGATTATGGTGCATATTGTCTTGTATATTACTTTCAGAAGCTCTTTTGTTTATTACTTTTGTATAAGAAGGTTGCCTTTTCTTTGACAGTCAATTGGCCAAAAAAGACAATCTGTTTCATTGTCTTTAAACTTTCTTGAAAAGAAGTGGCACTTTCTATGCATCACTCATAGCATTGGAAGAGCTTTTTCTGGGGGGAGTCTGTTGAAATGCTATATAGACGGTGAACTAATTTCGTCTGAAAAGTGCAGGTGAGCTGTTAGTGCTTGATCCTTGTATTTTCCCATTCCTTTAGATGCTGGTTGCATGAATAAATGCAACACAGACTGACAATTCACTTTGGTGTTTGTGTTTCAGATATCAAAAAATTACAGAAGCTCTTATGTGCTCCAGCATTGGAACAAAAACATTTTGCAATGAACAAGGCTCCTATTTCTCTGTTGATGACTTGATTCCTTTTTTTGGTCAAATCGGTCCAATATATATGTTTTGTGATGCTCTTTTGTCTGAGCAAATTAAGGGATTATACTTGTTGGGGCCAAGTTACATGTATTGTTTTGTTGGTAACGAAGTCCCTCACGCTTCTGATAATTCACTCTCTAATGCAATTCTTGATGTGAAAGATGGTCTTTCATCAAAAGTCATTTTTGGGCTTAATGCACAGGTTGAATTTGCATGTTTACTCTGTCCCCTTGAGTTTGTATTCTGATTTAAGTTAAACATCTATGCTCACGTTTCTCAGGCTAGCGATAGTGGGACTTTGTTCAATGTTTCTTCAACACCCGAGCTTATGTCAGATAAGAACGTATTTGAAGCAGTAGTTATGGATGGGACTCGGTTATGCTCCCGGCGCATACTGAAAGAGATAATTTACTGTGTTGGTGGTGTGTCAGTATTCTTTCCTCTTTTGACTCAACTTGGTAGCTCCGGGTCACCTCTTGAGAAAGAGCAAAATGATCTTATGTTGATGAGATCTGTAATGAGTGACAAACTTGCTTCAGAAATTATTGAGCTGGTAGCTTCTGTTTTAGATGAGAACCTTCCAAATCAGCAACAAATGCATCTGCTTTCAGGATTTTCTATTTTGGGGTTTTTATTTCAATCGGTTCCACCACAGCAGCTCAATATGGAGACTCTTTCATCTTTGAAACATTTGCTTCATATTGTGAGGAGTAGTGGTAATTTTAATCATGTCTTTTCCTTTGCATTTTATCCTTAGGGTTGTATTTCGTCTTTAATCTCATTACTTCTGGTTGCTTCGTTCGGTTAATGGGAGTGTTTGTTTTTGTTGTCTTAACCAGGCATGTCAAAGTTGCTGCTGAAGGATGCAATTTCTCGGATTTATTTGAATCCTCATATTTGGATGTATGTGGATTACAAAGTACAACGTGAACTATACATGTTTCTCATCCAGCATTTTGAAAATGATTCATCTCATTTGAGAGCACTATGTGGATTGCCACAAATTATTGATGTCATGTGTCAGTTTTATTGGGATATACCTGACTCATCATTGGTGTTTGGGACGAAGCCTCTTTTGCATCCCACAACTAGACAAGTGATTGCAAAAAGACCTTCAGCAGAAGAAGTTCATAAGATCCGTCTTCTTCTCTTGAGTCTTGCTGAAATGAGTTTAAAGTAGGCTTTTCTTTTGGTATTTATTTGGTGTCTTACATTTATTTTCTTTGTTTACTATCTAATTCAGCTTGCATTATGTTTGCAGGCAAAAAATTGAGAAATCAGACATAAAAGCACTTATTGCCTTTTTTGAGAGAAGTCATGACATGGTCTGTATTGAGGATGTGTTGCAGATGGTAACGCGTGCACTCTCTCAGAAGCCTTTGTTAGTTTCATTTCTGGAACAAGTCAATCTGCTTGGTGGCTGTCATTTCTTTATTAATCTTCTCCAAAGGTATGTGCTTTATATTTTTCATATGATTCATATTGTTTCCACTTTAAAAAAAACATCCACCTATCTGTGTCCTACAACTTTGATTTTCACATGAAAGGAAATTTCGACAAATTAAATAGTGGATTCCTTCATAATAGGCAAATAGAATTTGTATAGATTCTAAAGTGATATTGAATGGGTGTGGTTATTACTTCTGACTGCACTTTAGCTCTATGAACCATTTCTAACTTGCATTGTCTTTCTTGCACCCAAACCCCACCCCTGTTTTGTTAAAACCCATGATCTTCATGAAAATAGCCATAGAATTCTAGATCTTCACTTGAAACATAGTTACATAACTATCACTTTTGGTGTATTGATTTATTTAAAGACATTGGAATACAATTATTTTTAAAATTGTGCAGCAGTGAATCAAGATTCTCATGAATGTGACTTAGTGGGTGAAAAGACCACAAAGAATTAACAATATGTCTAAATTCTGATTTTTTTTTTTTTTTAAATGTGGTGACAAGTGACAACAGGATAGAATGCAATAGAAACAAAGATAGGGAACCGCTTACCTACTCCTAACTCCTATCGGCCAAAGTTAGCCCTTTCATTCAGTTCTAATTAAAATTTTTAGAATTAATCAGATCTCCCGAAGTAGGATTTGAACCTACAACCAATTAGTCACGCAAATGCTGGAAATATGAGATGCTAGAGGACTTTGACTTCAAGAAAATAAAGAGTCTACATTGTCAACTATTTATATTTTAAGACCTTTCCCTCAAGTTGAACCTGTAAGGGTTGCAGTATGGAAGCCACTGAAAGTGACATATGACCAGACCATGTGTAACACGTGAGAAGTTGTGCTAGTGGGGAATCCACCTAAAATGCCAATAATTTGTGGTGCCTAGTATGGATTCAATGTATTTGTTTCAATGCATTGATTCTTGCTTTGGTTTGCCCTTTCCACTGGTGTCGTTATAGTTTTTAGTATATTGGTTCTTTATAACTTCATTACCATATAGCTCACACAAGTAACAACATGTAAAATATGGTGATTGAGGATTCTTTGACGACATGGCGGCATCAGGTCACCAATTACGTCAATGGTGGTGTTTAGGGATCTTTGGGCCTTGTCTAACAGTTTTCATGGTTGGTTATGCAAAATGGTCCTTGATTGGAAAGAAACAGTCAGATCTTTCAAGGCACTGAACTCCTACTTGCTCTTTGGTCAGAGTGATTGACACAGTTGTTTGATGGGTACCAATGAAAAACTTAGGAGGATTAGTTGGACCTGGGGATCAAGCTTGGATGCGTTGTCTTTTGTTTGCTTGCCCTTATGTTTCCTGCTTTTGGCTCTTATCATCTTGATAAAGCCATTTTTCAGGGATCTTTGTATGTTATGGTCCTTATCTGAAGAATTTTTGAAACCTGTTCCTGTTAATTGCTCAATAAAAAAGCCTAATGCTTCAGATAATTCTGATATATGGCATAGCAGCATGTAATTATATTACAGTAATGCATACCTGAAAATAATGTGTTGAAATTACTGTAGTTCCTACAAACCTGCAGTGGAATTTTCTTAGGTTTCTGAGTTTTTAAACGTTATTTTTCACTTGTATGTCTTAGGGAGATAGAACCGATAAGGCTTCTTGGATTGCAGTTTATTGGAAAACTCCTTGTTGGACTCCCATCTGAGAAGAAAGGACAGAAGTTCTTCAACTTGTCAGTTGGACGTTCCAAATCACTATCAGAATCTTGCAAAAAAGGTGGAAACACTAGATTGCAGCCAATTATCTCAGCAATATCTGATCGATTGTTTAAGTTCCCACTGTCAGATAATTTATGCGCTACCTTGTTTGATGCACTTCTTGGGGGTGCCAGTCCTAAACAGGTGATGCTGTCAACAATTTAAGATCACTACTTTATTCTGCTGGGCTCTTCACTTTTGGATGGTGCCTTCTATAATATTGGAATTTTTACATGGCTTTTTTTTTATTGCTGCAACTGTTACAGGTTTTACAGAAACATACACCATCTGAAAAGAACCGTAGCAAGAGAAGTGGTTCAGGCTCTTCTCACTTCTTTCTTCCCCAAGTTTTGATTCTCATTTTCAACTTTTTGGCAACTTGCAAGGATCGTTCTGCACGGGAAAAAATCCTAAAAGATTTGCTTGATTTGCTTGATTCAAATCCATCCAATATTGAAGCTCTGATGGTGTACTTCCATACTCTCATTCTTGTCAGTAAATAAATTTAAAAGAACAAGGACTAAACATTTTTTTGTATATTTCTAGGAGAACGGGTGGTTATCCTGGTTGGTGACATGTACCAGGCTTGATGTTTTGAGAAATCATGAAATCGAATCAGAAGACAAAGCTGTAACTTCCAACATGAATGAGCAATATCTTGTTAGGAATGTATACTGCATTGTGCTCTCTCACTATATTTATTCTGTAAAGGGTGGTTGGCAGCAACTAGAAGAAACAGTTAATTTTTTACTTGTACAATCTGAACTAGTATGTTGCACGTCTTTGAATTTTGCTGTTTCAATTTCATTTCCTTCTACTCCAATGTAATCTGTTAGGCTGAATTTTGTATCATAATTGTTATGCTTGCCAACAAAACACTTAAATTTGTATGATAATTGCTATGCTTGCAGACAGAACACTTAAACCATGAATTGCTACGGAATATCTTCAAGGACTTGGTTGAAAGTCTGCTAAATATATCGCCAGAGGAAAACATTTTTGCCTCACAGCCATGCCGGGACAATACATTATATCTTCTAAAGCTCGCCGATGAGATGCTTACCAGTGAAATGGATGATGAAATACTGGTATTCAACTATCTTTGAATGTGTTGGATACTTGGATTTAAGAATTGTTTCCTATATTTCTTATATTGAACTTTATGTTATTTGAACGTTTTATTTTTCAATTATTCATTTTTGTCGCAAATCCTTTTGTAGTTCCCAAATTGCATCCTGCATGCAGATTTTCCTCCTGATCCCTTGCAATCTGAAGGTAAACTCGACATCAGATATTCACTACTAGAGATCTTGAATGATGAAGACCCCAATGAACATTCAAGGTATGTCCCTTCTGTGATAGCAATATCAGTGGTGCTGTGATCACTAGAAAGCTTGTCATTCTCATGTTCGCCTGTTTCAATATTGTTAGCATATTCACGTGTTGTGCGCTAAATTTGGTATATCTCTGAAATTTTTCTACTATTCTCATTTTTTGCTATGATTTTTTTCTTTCACGAAGTTATGATCTGAAAATCTGTTCATAGTATACAGCAATATTAGTCTAAGCAATTTTGGTAGTGCAAAAGATCGGACTTCAATCTTTGTTTGCAAAGTGTGGTGGAGGTTAGAAGTCAAAGGATTTTCACACTGAAAAGGTGTTATAAGTCCTACACTCCGAACATCGTTGAGAGATGGAGGTTTCATGAGATTGTCTGGAAGAGGAAGAACACCCTGTAAATTAAATTTTTTATCTGGCTTATGGTTAGAGGTCAGACTTATAGAAGCAAATGGGTGCAGTTATCTGATCAAGCAGTCAACTGGAAGTGTGGGGAAATGAGAGTACATACAACACTTGATGTTCCTTTCTTGGACTTTGATGAGGTTGTCAAGAGTTTAAGTACAGCAAATTGTGATGACCCTACTGGTTTATAAAGTTCCAAATTGCTTAATGAAAAGTGATGTGTGGGGGTTATGTAGACATGAGTCTATACTAGAGTACCTTACGGCTTGAGCATTCTTTTGATGGTATGGAAGTGGAAGGGCTGTGGATTAAGTTGGTCATGAGTTATGGTCGTCAATCACAGATCACACTGAGTGGGCCTTGGGCTCGAAGCATGACATTGATTATCTTACATGTCAACTGTGTAGGGTGGAGGTTGGAGACATAAAACATCTATTTGTAAAGGGCTGGATGAGTTGCATTGTCTGGGAACAACTGCTCCTTATATGTGTATGCAAGGAGATGACAGCAGAGTCGTTGGAAGCTTTTTTGGAAGAGATCATCATCTTGTAAGCCAAGCATCACATTCTTTTTCTCATTCATGATGGCTGTTAGGCTATTTGGAGGTACAGGAATGGGATTCTCTTTGAACTAGTGAGTAAGAAAACCAAACCACACTGACGGACCGATCAAACTGTGAACTGACACCTTAATAGTTTGACTGCTTAAAAAAACTCTTATCTTATTAAACTGCATTGGACTGTCAGGAAGCAAGGCTGGATCGGTTTGATCACTTGGGCCAACTCCATATAGACTGTTCGGTTGAATCATTTTATACATCTTAAGTTTTATAATCTAAGTATTTTGACTATAAGTCAAAATGTCAAAAGGGAAAATAACATTTGTATGGAAGTATACTTGAAGCCTCCTTCTGTTGTTACATAAGAGTGTTGACTTTTGGATATATCAATAACTCAATATCTTGTACTACGATTTTTCACTTAAGTCTGGTCTAAAATGGCTCAACTGATTGAATCGTAGTTGAACAAATGCTAAATGAGATGGTTTGGCTTTGTCCAGTTTTATAAAATGCTAACATCACCTAGAAGTTAGCAACCATTGGTTTGACTACTGTTAAGAGTTAAATAGTGTTAGGAGGTTATATGGTTTATCTTGTATTAGGATAATTGGATATGGTCTGTCTTGTATTAGGGTAATTGGATATTTGTTTATCCTTACCAATAAATATGTAATATGTAACCTCAGATAACAATTTCTGTTCTATTTTTCTCTTTATTTCACAAGGTATCAGAGCTTAGGAAATAACTCTAGGGTTCCTCCACCACCACCATCTTCGACGAGCTTTTCGACGTCGACTAGCCTCTTGAGCCACCTCGCCAATGCCATCGGACCTCTCCAGACCCTTCCCCTCCGCCGCTAAGCCACCTAGGCCTTTTTGCTCATGTCGTCAGGCCATCCAGACCTTTCTGTCGACGTCGTTGGGCCTTCCAGGCCACTCCTCCCATGTCGACCGGCCTTCCAACCTTCTCCTACGTCATCCTCGAGCCCGTCCGACCCTTCCTCCGCTGGCACCACTCCCTTGAGTTGCTGGCATCGCCTCTTGCCACCTTGCATAGGCCAACGAGCCTGTCCGATGGCCCTTTTAGGGTTGGTCTACCACTGATGATCATGTTGGTGGCCTTTATCTCTATGTAGTCCATGTGATGGGCTGTAAATACCTCTTTTTACTACTACTGAGAGTGGTTTCATCTTTTCATCTGATTACTGCTTCTTGTAGGTTCTTGGACTTCTATATCACTTAAATAGAAGCTTTTCTACACGATTGTGGACCTAAATAGCACTCTTCATATCTAATTTCTTATAAATCAGCATGGCTTCAAGGGAATCTCTCATTAAAAATCTTAATGGGACCTCTCAGAAACTTGATGGGAAGAACTACTTATTGTGGTCACAAAGCTTTGAAACATTTCTGGCTGCACATCGCAAAATCAAACATTTTACTGAGCTCCTTTGAATGCCAAAGACAACACTTATGAAGATTGGTTTGCTGATGACTCTGTTATTATTTCTTAGATGGTAAACAGTATTGAACCAAATGTTGCTTGTGGTGTGATGCTTTTAAGAGCTGCAAAGAAAATTTAGGACACTTTGAAACAGATGTATGGATACATGAAGAATATTTTTCGTGTGTTTGAGATATATGTGCAGATCTTCTCACTACGGATAGGAGATAACTTTGTACAGGACTACTTTGCTTCACTGAGGGTTCTTATAAATGAGCTTGATATTTATCAACCTCTAATTTTTGATATTACTACTATGTGTCGGTACAGAGAGGAGCTAGTTGTTGTAGCCTATCTTTCTAGTTTGATCCTAGAACTCTCTTCTTAGATTCGGGGTCAGATTCTTGGTGTAAATTCTACTCCCAGTCTAGAGACTACTTTCTTTCGCGTACTTCGTATTTCTACTGGCACGTCCACTACCTCGTCTTATCATTCCGCTATGGCGACTATTCATGATCGTGGTCGCAACTCTGGATGTAATTCTGGTCAAGGAGGAGGCCATGGACGTACAGGCCATGTAACTCTGGATGGCAAGGGCCACACACCATGCGAGCACTACGGTCCTACAAATCATTGATTAGATCGTTGCTTGTAGAAGTTTGGAAAACCTAATTGGACATAGGCTTCCATCGAGACATAGACTACTATGTCAATAGTTACTCCTACTACTAGTATGTCTTTAGTGATTCTCTGACAAGATAAGTACGCACAGTTCCTTAAGTTTTGCGAAAGCCGGCCTTCTACTACTGTGGCCTCACATGTTACTACTTTCACCTCAGGTATCTCTTGTTTGTTAGTTTCGAGGGATAGTTCTTGGATTATTGATTTAGGAGCATCTTCTTACATGATAGATAGCCTTGACCTTTACTTTCATATATCCTAATTACTTGATATTAGATCTATTTTTATTACTGATGGTAGGACTTCTCGTGTTTCTGGACAAGGCACTATTCGTACATGTCTCAGTTAATATTAGACAAAGTCTTCTATGTCCCTGAATTCCTAGTTAATCTTTTATCTATTAGCTTTCTTACAATGCAACTTCATTGTTTTGTGATCTTTTTCCATTTTTATTGTAGCTTTCACGATCTGCAGACGGAGAAGAGGATTGGTTTGAGACGTGAACGTGGTCAAGGAGTTTTTTTACTAGTTAAAGATAAAATACCTCGAGGACTTGCTTCATTGGCTTTCACAGTAGAACCATCTCTCATTTGGCATCGTCAATTAGGTCATCCGTGTCTTAAAAAGTTGCAGCATGCACTCTCTTGGATTTCTATTTGTTCTTTTCATTGTGAGTCTTGTGTATTAGGTAAGCATCATTGTACTACCTTTCAGAGTCTTCGCCTAGTTCGTAGTTAAGAGTCCTTTTCAGTTGATTTGTTGTGATATATGAGGTCCGACTGGAACATCGTCTGTGTCTGGTTGTAGATATTATATTGTGTTTATTGATTATTTTTCTCGAGTTTCGTGGGTTTATTTGTTAAAAGATAGAGTCAGTGTTCTTGATGTTAAGAAATTTTTTGTTGAAATAAAGAATCAATATTCTGTTTGTCTAAAAAATTTTGCACTAATAATGTTTTGAAATTTACTCAAATAAACCTTCGAAGCTATTGTGATTCTCTTAGTGTTACTCAAATATCTCTCAATAGAATGGAGTTGTTGAACGCAAACATCGACATATTCTTGATGTAACCTGCTCTATTATGACTGAGATGTATGTTCTCAAGTATTTGTGGTCAGATGCAGTGCTTACGACATCATATCTCATCAATTGTATGTTTTTTACACTATTTGAGGGGGAAATTCCTCTACGACGGTTGCATCCTTATAGAGACCTCTTTACTCTTACTCCACGGGTATTTGGTTGTGTTGCCTTTGACTAAGATTTAACTCTAAATTTGGATAAACTGACTCCACACTCTTTTCGTTGTGTATTGGTTAGATACTTTCGTACTGAAAGAGGGTATCGATGTTTCATTCTTACCATCAGAAAATACAGTGTGTCGGTAGATGTTTCATTCTTTGAGAGTCAGTCCTTCTTTGGCAGTGTTGATCCACCTGCAGAGAGTATCCTTTTCCCAGTACCTGTAGAGTCTTATAATACTGATGGTATTGATGTCACTATTGTGGAAAATTAGGAGTCTTGTCCTTTACAGGTATATCATCGATGGAAGTGTTTTTTTACAGTCAGGTTACAATTTGTTGGATATCACGTTTGGGCTTATGCTTGGTTCATTTCTTCAGTTAGATCGGATGATCGATGAGGCAAGGAGAAAGTGAAAATTTGAACTTTAGGTTGGTGAAGTTCATCACAATTACTTTTTTTGCCTACATATGCTTTATCATCATCTTATCGCCACCATCATAGAATCAAATGTCGGTTTCGTGTCGGACTTCGGTCCGACAAAAATAGGAAACGTGTCGGACATCGGTGGAAATGTCGGTGGAAACGCGGTAAATTTACGGAAGTCCATGGAAATGATAAAAAAACTTTAAATTTTGATTTGAAACTCTTA